>JAMKQA010002127.1:0-25121 GCA_024699735.1 Posidonia australis | reverse complement strand
TATGAAATCCTTCTAATATTTCTTAAGTGGTTTGTTTTTGTATTGTTCTTAAATTGGTGATTTTAATTGAAAACAAACTACTTATACACCTCTAATAATTGTTCATATCATTGTGATATGAATATGAAATCTTCATTTGCCACATTATGAGATTTTTATAGGGATTGATATTATATAATATTTTGCATTTCAAAACAAGTCAAATTATTTTCAACAGCCTACAAATCTGTTTAGTAAATAGTCGGATTACTTGTTAGTGAATATGAAAAAAAAACTAACTGATGTGAAGCTTTTGGAATTTTCATTTTTGACAATAAACAATCAACATACTCATACTATGTCACATAAAAACTGATTATTCATGAACAAACACACCCTTAAATGTGGGGCCCGCATAATAATGGATCCAACCTTATTCTATGGCACTTACGTTTTGGGGTCTGTTTTTGAAATTTTGTTAAGATTGGAGACCACCTCATTCTTAAACAACGTTTTCCCCAATAATTAAAATTTCAGATCAAACATCTCCAAATGGTCAAAAAAAAAACTTAGAATTTAAAATATACATTTCTTAAATTACTCTTTAATTATTTATCTTTTACACCACTCTAATATTTACTCGACTTATCAATTCTCGACGACACGATTACACGAAACACAACATGATACGGTACAATAATATGATAAAATTTAGTAATAATTATTGTAATTATTTTAAAATATTTATATGATTTATGAATAATGAACATAACTTTATTTTGATACGATTGAACATGATTACTATCTCATTCAATATGATTAGAATTGATTAAGCCAAGTTAATATACATTTAACATTGAGAATAGATTAGTATATTATATATTATTAACATAGATTATATTATATTATATTATTATTTAAATTATTATATTATTAACATTTTATATAAATATTTTTATTAACATTAATAATATACATTTAACATTGATAATAGATCATATATTTTAAATATGATATTTCTAAAATATAAAAAATATTAATAAAAAAATAAAAATCACGATAACAGGGTTAATAAAACACGATGAGTGCACACGACACGTTACGATCAACTGGTCCACACAACAAACTTCACACACATCTTCCCAGCTCATCGACCAAGTAAGAAAACAAATCTCCAAAAAGAAAAAGTCTCTCAAAAACCTTATCTCCAATCCAGTCGTCCATCCATCGTCCTCCCTTTGGACTCTCCCCCTTCCTATCCCACCCAAATCCCTCCCATCCAAAAGCCCCCCAATCCCCACCACTCCAAACCCATGGATTCCAACACCAACACCAGCCGCACCTCTACCTCCCCATCATCCTCGGCCATTGACAAGAATCTCCACACCGCCGAGGAGAAGCCTCTTGCCCCAGGCGAGCAAGAAGAGGAGAAGAACGCCGGTGCGATGCAAGGCGAAGGCTTCGTTGATATTGGGGCGGTGAACCCTACTTTTGTGCAGAAAGGTGATGTCTTGGAGGGTGGAGCTGAGGGTGATGTTGGCGGCGGGGTGGTGAACCCCAATTTTGTGGAGAAGGGTGACGCCTCGGAGGGTGGAGATAAGGGTGGTGTCGAGGAATCGACGGTGAACACTAGTCTAGTGGTGGAGAAAGGTGGTGTCTTGGAGGGTGGGGAGAAGGGTCCTGTCTACGGAGGGGTGGTGGATGCTGGTTTGTTGGAGAAAGGTGGCGGCTTGGAGGGTGGAGTGAAAGGGTCTTCGGTGGAGACTGGGTCGGCCGGAGAAGGAGTGGTCAGTCCTGGTTTGGTGGTGAGAGATGGTGCCTTGGGGGGTGGAGAGAAAGAGTCTGGTCCGGAGACTGGGGTTTCGAACGAGGAGGTGACGATGAGCCCTAGTTTGGTGGATAAAGTTGATGTCTTGGATGATGGCGACAAAGTACCTGCTTTGGGAAGTGGGGTTTCTGAAGGTGGGGAGGCAGAAGTTCTGCCACGGGATGCGGTTGTGAACCCTGATTTGGAGGTGGGATCAGATGGTAGGATTGTGGGTGCTGATGAAAAGGTTCCTGTTTTGGAGCCGGAGAATCTGACCACTGCGGAAGTAATTCCTACTGCTTCCGAAGCAATTCCCACTAGTACTGAAGTTCCTGCCCATCCAGCTGAGTCTGCTGGACTATGCGGTGACGTCGTGAAAGATTCAGAGGACGTGGGTGTTGCTGCTGCCCAAGGTGAAACTGAAGACAAGGCGACCGATACTATTGAAGAAGCAATCGCTTCGAAGCCTGCCGAACCGGAACCAGCAGTTACAGAACCAACGTTTGCGCAACCAACAATCGCAGAGCTCGTGAACAACAGAAATATTGATGATGCTGATAACAACCAGAACCCTCTTATGGAACCGTTAGAATCAAATGGAGGTGCTGACGACATCGCGAAAAATGATGCCTCTGTTGCTGTAGTCTCCGAAACAACCGAAGGCACTGCTTCTGAAGTAAGTGCTACAAACTCCCGTGAGGGTACTAATGTTGACATTCCGTCTATTCTGTAGAATGATAAACTCGAGTTTCAATCAAAAAAATGCTTTAACTGATTTGGAAACAAGTAATTCACAGGTGCTCAATGTGGGTGCTGGTGGTGGTTATGCAAGCGCTGTGAAGGAGGTTGAAACAACCAAAGGTCCTGCTTCCGAGGTAGGTGCTTTAGACACCCTTGGGAATATTGTTCTCGACATTCCATCAATCCTGGAGAACGAGAAACCTGAGATTTGCATTAGAAAATGTTTTAACTACTTTAAAAACAAATAACTGACAGGTTCTCAATGTGGATGCGGGTGGTGGTGATGCGGCAAATGAGGTTGAGACATTGGATTCCGGTGATGAGCATTTCCAAGGTAGGGAGATGCCAGAAGAATTTCTCCATCCAGTGGACTACAAGAATGCTGCCGGTGTCGAGCAGATTGATTCCGTGGGAGAAGTAGCTAACAGGGAGATGCCAGAATTGCCCAACCCAGCAGATAATGGGCATGCTAAACCCATTTCGGATGGTGATATCTCTGTTATTGCTACTGAGGAGGAGAAGCCTGAACTGAATGAGGTTGAGGAAGGAGGAAGTCCAATTTCTGAAGGACCTGCCAAAATTGCGATTCTGGGAAGCCCTGAAACAGCCAAACAGATCCTGAAAGATCTTGACAAAGGTTCTTCGTCAACAAGCTCCCGAGATTTTTCACCACAAATGGAAGGTCAGATTGTTTCCGACTCTGATGAAGAGGCCGAGACTGATGAGGAGGGTGATGGAAAAGAATTATTTGATTCGGCAGCATTAACTGCACTTCTGAGAGCGGCAACTGGTGCTTCTTCTGATGGTAATATCACAATTACTGCTCCTGATGCTGCTCGTATTTTCTCTGTTGATCGACCTGCAGGCTTGGGGACATCTGTGCCATCTCTTAGGCCAGCTCCTGCTCGTCCAGCACGGTCAAGTCTTTTTAGTCCTTCAGATGTAGCAGTTGTAGGAGACGCAGAGATGGACGAGGAAGAGAAGAAGTTGCATGATAAGGTTGAGCAGATCAGGGTGAAATTCCTGCGCCTTGTACATAGGTTAGGCCATTCTCCTGAAGACACAGTTGCTGCACAAGTCCTTTACCGTCTAGGCCTTGCTGAAGGAATCAAACGTGGGAGGCAATCAAGTCGTGCATTTAGCCTTGAGAGTGCAAAAAAGAAGGCATTGCAACTGGAAGAGAATGGGCAAGAGGATCTAGAATTCTCTTGTAACATTCTTGTCCTCGGGAAATCTGGAGTAGGCAAGAGTGAAACCATTAACTGCATCTTTGGCGAACGGGTTGCCAATACAAATGCTTTCCAACCTGCCACAAATTGCGTCAAGGAGATTGTTGGTGCTGTTGATGGAGTTAAAGTTCGTCTGGTAGATACCCCTGGGCTCACACCATCTGTGATGGACCAGACATCCAACAAGAGGATCCTTTCATCTATAAAAAAGTACACAAAGAAGTGCCCTCCAGATATTGTGCTCTATGTAGATCGTCTTGACACCCAAACACGAGATTTCAATGATTTGCCGCTACTAAGGTCAATTACCAGCACTTTAGGATCATCCATTTGGTTCAATGCTATTGTTGCTCTCACTCATGCTGCTTCGGCACCGCCTGATGGTCCAAATGGCACCACTTTAAGCTACGATGTTTTTGTAGCTCAGCGATCTCATGTTGTTCAGCATTCAATTCGGCAGGCTGCTGGAGATATGCGGCTGATGAACCCAGTGGCTCTTGTTGAGAATCATCCTTCATGCAGAAGGAACAGAGAAGGCCAAAGGGTTCTTCCTAATGGTATAACTTGGAGACCACAGCTTTTGCTCCTTTGCTACTCCTCAAAGACATTATCTGAAGCAAATTCGCTTTTGAAACTGCAAGATCCATCCCCAGGAAAGCTTTTTGGTTTCCGAGTTCGTTCCCCTCCACTGCCATATTTGCTGTCTTCACTTCTCCAATCAAGACCGCATCCCAAACTGGCCAATGATCAGGGTGATAATGGTGACTCTGACATTGACTTGGGTGACATGTCTGACTCTGATCAGGGAGAGGAAGAAGATGAATATGATAAACTTCCACCCTTCAAGCCCCTTAAGAAAGCTCAGATTGAAAAGCTGACCAAAGAGCAGAAGAAGGCTTATTATGATGAGTATGAGTACCGGGTGAAGCTTCTGCAGAAGAAACAGTGGAAGGAGGAGGTCAGGAGAATGAAAGAAATGAAGAAGAGAGGAAAGAGAGGTCAGCCTCAGATTGATCCTAGTTATGGTGAAATGACAGATGATTATGATCAGGATGGTGCTCCTGCTGCTGTCCCAGTCCCTTTGCCAGATATGGTTTTGCCACCCACATTTGACTGTGAGAATCCTGCGTATCGCTACCGGTTTCTGGAACCAACCTCGCAACTTCTTGCAAGGCCAGTGCTAGATAGTCATGGTTGGGATCATGATTGTGGGTATGATGGTGTCAGCCTTGAAGAGAATCTTGCCTTAGCTGGCCGTTTTCCTGGTACAGTAGCTGTTCAGATCACAAAAGACAAGAAAGAATTCAACATCCACATGGACTCTTCAATTGCTGCGAAACTTGGAGAAAATGGCTCAAGTCTTGCTGGCTTTGACATACAATCTGTTGGGAAGCAGCTTGCATATATTCTCAGGAGTGAAACTAAGTTCAAAAACTTGAAGAAGAATAAAACTGCTGCTGGGTTGTCGGTGACTTTCTTAGGGGAAAATGTAGCAACCGGATTGAAAATTGAGGACCAGATATTGATTGGGAACAGAGTGAGTCTAGCAGCAAGTACAGGTGTGATTCGTTGTCAAGGTGATGCAGCCTATGGAGCCAACTTGGAAGCTAAACTGCGGGAGGACTACCCAATTGGACAGGAAATCTCCACCTTGGGTCTCTCTCTAATGAAGTGGCGTGGTGACTTGGCACTGGGAGCTAATTTACAGTCACAATTCTCTCTTGGACGGACCTCGAAGATGGCTGTTCGTGTTGGACTGAATAACAAGCTTACTGGGCAGATTACTGTCAGAACCAGCTCCTCGGAACAGCTTCAGATTGCATTCCTTGGCATTCTTCCTATTGCTGTTTCCATCTTTAGGAGCATTTTCCCCAGTGAACTTGTCAAATAGAAATTTCTTTCATCGAATTTCATTAGTTCTGATCGGAGAGGCTGAGGTGCAGGAATTTCTTCAAGTTTTTGTGTGGTAGTCTTTGGTATTTTTTGTTTCATGCAAAATAATTTCCTTATTTCAGTTTTGAACTCAGGTTATTAATTACATCCTTAATTTGAAACCGGACAGGGAAACTGTAATATGTATTGAGGTGGAACCGAGAGGGTGTCTCTGATGTCTTGATTTTGGTTCATAAAGCTTTCATCTTTCCATGCATATCATGTACAAAATATTACTGCTTTTGTACTTTTTGCATTTTATATGTTTGGTCGATATTTATCTATCTCATGTTTAGTTCTTGGTCGCTCTTACCGTCTGGTTAATTGATCATTTTGAATTTTTCTATGTGCTACTGGGAGGTGCTTCAGAGTTCAGAATGTTTTCCTGGTGACGTACTTCTTTTTTTTCGTTATTTCTCAAAGGAAGAAGAAGAAGAAGGAGGAGGAGGAGGAGGAGGAGGAGACGTATAGTCTTGTATCGAATGTGTAGAAGTTGAAGCAAATCGCCTTTGTAATTCACCGAAGAGTTGTGAAGTTGGAAAATGACCACATGTCCCATTATGATGAGGTTAATGGTGTTGGTAAACTCTTTTGTTTCTGTGTGGTTTCCTTCGATTTCACAAAAGAGATTTTAGCATGCGTTGATAAAGATTCTGGGCATTTTGAGCAAACAAAATTTATATGGCAGATTATGTACAAAATCCTATAAAGTTCATGTATATTGTTAGTTAATGGAACAATCATTCAATTATAAATAATCTACTTGATTTTAGGATGAAATAAATGTATTAGTTTGATTTGATTTTTCAGAACAGAAAAAGATAGGAAACAAAAAAGGCAGAGGAGGAAGAGGATTTCATATGTAAAAGCTATGGGTAACCAGAAGGGGGTGTAGAGGAGAGGAAGGTGAAGAGCCAAACCTGCTGAAGGTTGCTTCGGAAGACGAGTGGAATGGGGTGGGTGGTTCACCATTGGGGAAACGCTTGTGTTATCAATTGCCCCTGGTGGCAAGCTGTCCCATCAAGGACAGAAGAGGTAGGAGAGACTTTGTTACTTCAAATCATTTTCTGGTTGATTTGGAAAGAAAGGAATAATAGAGTTTTTCGCAATTCATTTAAATCTTGTTCTTCCATCATTTATGATATTATTTCTCTGATGAATTTCTAAGTAGAAAATCTTGTTTCAGGATTTGAGAAGGAGGATATGATGCAATTTGTCTCTGCCATGGCAATACAGTCAGTGGAATTTTCCATCCCCCCTTCTATACCCTCCTCATCAAGAATTCCTTCAGGAGATGATTCTCTGAACCTCATGGAGAATCCGGAAGAGTGACTTTACCCTTTGATGAAGATTAAGTTTTTTTCCTGAGTTCCTTTTAATTTTTCTCCACCATTAGTGAAAAATTTTGATACATTATTAAGACTGTCTGCGGACTTATAATATTTACTACTAGACTTTGTTCTTACTTGACAGTTAAATCGATGAAATATTAAATATCTAAACCGTTAACAAACAAAAAGACGAGTGGAATGGAATGGGTGGTTCACCATTGGGGAAACGCTTGTGTTATCAATAGCCCCTGGTGGTGAGCTGTCCCCCATCAAGGGCAGAAGAGGTAGGAGAACAACATCAAATGCTTCGTCTCTGCTCTCTAAACGAGCTGCGTGGTTCTCGTTTCACACCAATCCAAGTCTCCTTGAACATCCTCTTGGTCATACACCCTCTTCTACATTTAATATAGATCTTTCACCTGTTTCTCTCGAAAATTTGTTCTCACCTTCAAAAAGCTCGGAGGTTGCCATTTTTCTTACTCTTCGTTGCATGACTTCAGGCAATTTGGTTCGAGGGCTGGGCTCATCATGGATTTGGGTTTTGCTGGACCCACGTATACTGGGACCGACAAGCGTGCGCATCTATTCAATATGAAGGATCATTTGGATTGGGTTTTAGTTGGCCATTCGATCTTTCTCCATGCTGGAGTTTCTCATTTACCAGCCTTGCGTTCGGATCATTGTCCAATTTTGCTAAATTCAACTAGTAAAACTTTTAATAGGAAATTCATTTTTTGTTTTGAATCTAATTTGTTCAAAAATGATAAATATTACTCTTTCATGGAAAATACTTAGAATGGCATGATATACTGAAAAAAATTTCAAGCCCAATTAGTGTGTTCTAATGGTCTGATTTTGCAAGAAAAATTGCTACATGGATAAAATGGATAAGTTTTGCAGGCCTCCTGTATCTATTCATAATGAAATTTTGGCTTTACTTCCTTTAGTACATAATGAGGAAATGGATAAGTTTTGCAGGCCTCCCACCTTGGAAGAAGTGAAAGATGTGGTTTTCTCGTTGAAACCTTTCAAAGCTCCTGGATCATTTGGTTACCCTGCTTTGTTCTTTCAAAAGAGTTGGGACTTAATTAAGGACAATCTTTTTAAACTCATTTAGCACTTCTCTTGATTCTGTATCTTCGGTTAATCATACTTTCATTGTTTTGATTCCTAAGAAGAAGAATTGTGAAAACCCTTTTGGTTTTAGACCTAATTAGCTTGACCAATGTTCTTTACAATATTATTGTTAAACTTTTCTCTTTCATATTGAAGCTGGTTCTTCCTAACATTATTGGTCATGAGGAAGGAGCTTTTATTAAAGGACATCAGATTTTTTGGGACATTGTGTAACCATACTGCCGACTACTTGTATGAGGCATGAAAGGACTTAGAGCATGACTTCGAGCAAAGTCATGGTCAAAAACAAGGTGAGTAATAAATAGTAAGGATAACAAAGTAAAGGAGTCACCACCTAATTTACTTAAAACAAGAGACAAGGAAAATCGTATGAAAATGAAAATAAAAAGAAAATGATGCAAATATGATTCGATCCGTGTTAGAGGAAAGGTCATTGCATGCCAGAAAATAGAGTAAGGATCCTATTACACATAGGGAAGATATTATGCACCTTCTTACGCCCGACAAATCAGTCATTCATGGCTTTTTGCTCGCTTATATGGCTATGTTGGTATAAAGATGCCGTTTTTGTATGTCCAAGGGTAATATGCAATGCTATGCAAATGTATGCCTAAAGTCAAGTGCTTAATGTCATACAAATACAATAGGTTGTGGGACACATCCTATTTCTCAACCACGCTATTCAGACTCTAAATTGAGTGTTGACACAAAGAAATTGCACCGATAGGGCCTAATAGAGCAACCGATTCACAAGCCTGCTTTACAAGATGCAAAATTAGTATTAAGATGGATGTATGATGCTAAAAAACATACAAAAGCAAGTGTAATATATCCAGGAAGCAATATCAGGAACAAGAGAACCGAAACTATTCGAGAAAAACAAGCAAAACAAGGCCTAAACTTGCTATTTATGCAGTAGACCAGAGCAGGTGTGCCACCTTAATGCCCCACCTAATTGCGTCGCCTTGGTATGCCACTTTGGTGTGCTCTAGGTATTTTGTTTCAGATGGCAAGCTCAAACGATAATAATGGCTAAATGCATGTGTAGACATCTCGATTTTGCAGTCACTTGACAGTAGACTCTTCTGAAAAGATGCTCTGGTTGCAACCACCTTCACCTAAACCCTAACTCCACAAAAACCCTGAACTCACAAACCCACACAAGCCCACAGAAGCCCATTCAGGCCCACACAAACCCATTCTGACCTAATCAAGATTAAAACCAAGCAAAACTCATTTAAACCACTTAAAATCCAATTTAATCAAGTAAACACCCTAATTAAAACCAAAATTAAATAAAATCCACTTAAATCAATCAAGTAAAAATCCTAATTAAATCGAAGTTAAATAAAATTCACTTAAAATCCAAATTAATTAAGTTAAAACCCTAATCAAGCAAAAAACAAGGAAACCCCAAAATTCTAATTAAAATCATAAAAACCCTAAAACAAAAAAAACAAAAAAAAAAAAAATCCAAAAATCACTTAATCAAATCTAAAATTAAAAACACAAAATCAAAACCCTAATTTAAATCATAAGAACTTAAGACCTAAAATCAGATTTAAACCACAAGTCATTAATCCTAAATCACCAAAATAAAAATTAAAATCACAAAACCCTAAAAACACCTAGATCTAAGACCCTAAAACCTAAAACAAACGGAAAAAACAAAACAAAAGCTCATTCGCCAGGCCCAAACCAGCTCAAAACATCCAATACATTCATTAACCGGAAAACATAGGAAAAGAAGAAAATAAAGCCATAGTCCTCTCTTCTTCCCCGCATCCACTCTCCCCATCTCTCGTTCCCCACGTAGGAGAACCCACGAGCTAGCCAACCGAAACCACAATCCACACGAACCAATAGCCTGGACTTCCACCTTTCTTCCAACGTTAAAAACCAACGACGAAACCAACTACTGCGGATAGACGGGAGCATCATCGACGAAACCCAAAAGGAGCCTGACAGACCCATTCGAGTCCAAGCCATCCTAGCAATCCAGAGCCACCATCAGAACACCCCTGCTCCCTTTGTTTGGAACCCAGAAACCCCAAACCACTACCGCTAGAGTAATCACCGGAGCGCCGCTGATGGCCACGGGTAGAAGAACAACAACCCCTAGCCAGGTAATTCCCCCCTTTAGTTCATTTTGCTTCTCTTTTAGTTACGTTAGGACTAGTCAAGTCTTCTAGACGTGTTTCGCCAGAGTTGGCTACCCTATCCGCCGTTTCCCCCCTCTCAGGTGGTGGGTTCACCCCCCATCGACGAAGCCAATGGTCTCCTAGGATGGGAAAAGGCCCCCTGGGGCCTTTCCCCCTTCTTCCTCCTCCTCCATCCTGAGCTTCCATTGCTCAGGAGGAGTCCAGCTGGCCCTTAATGATCAAAGATATCGCGCCGCTGCTCTACACCGTCAACCGTTGCCTCGAAGTCACTAGAGCCCTTCGGACGCCCTCATCGCTTACCACCTCCTTTAGAAGCTCCACCTCGTCGCCTGGAATCTCTCCATGCAGCCACGTCGCCGTTCCAGAGCCCGGAGCGCTGCCCTAATCTCCGTCGTGGCTGTCTCCGGCGGAGGGGATGGGAGGAACACTCCAGACCTTCCTGACCCTCAACAACACCACTGAGAGTCTCCTCGTGCCTCCCTGGAGCTCCCCTGGTCCTCGCAACCCTGTCCCAGCCACTGCGTCATTGCTAGCCCCCTTCATCGTCGTCTTCCTTAGCGTCGGTCAACTCCTCGCCGGAGCCAGAGGTGGGGAGGGCATCTCAGGCCACCCTAGACTTTCCCGATACACCGGAGAGCTCCGTCGTCCCTCCCTCAAGCTTCCCCTATTGTCGCCCGCCTTCCTCCGCCGCTGTGCCATCGCCGAAGATGCACTGGAGTCCTCGCCAGAAACTGGGTGCTGGTGAACTTTGAAGAGTTCTTTAGATTAGGTCCTGTAGTTCTATGTGTTTTACTTTTAGGCCCTTAGATCCTTACATTTTGGTCCTGCATTTTTGTGTTTAAACCCCTGGAGATTTAAATTAGTTTTATTCCTTTTATTATTCCTATAAATATTGCATGATTTATCCTGTTTAATTTTAACTCCATTTCCAGTTCCATAAATGTTTGTTTCTTCACATTTATACCTCTGCATTCATGTTTTCTTTATAATTAAGTCATGAGATTTTGCATTTTGCCCTCAGAATCCTTTGAATTGAATTTTCTTTGTAAAATTTGCATTCATAACCCTGAAGTCATCCATAATTACACTGATCATGTAAAAAACTTGATTTTTATTGCATTTTGGTCCTGAAATTTTACATGTCAGCCCTTGAACTCATTCCAAAATGTTTTCTAGGCATGAACATTTACATCCAGGTCTCTGAACTTTTTTTAAATCATTAATCATGGTTTTATTTGTATTTTAAGTCACATTTTGGTATGTTTCACATTTATTGATCACATGCGCTTGTAAATCACCACCTGAATAGAGGTTTTCTTCAAAAACCATGTTTGCAATATAAAAGAATTTCTGATTTCACATTTTGGTCAGATTTGTACTTTATGTGTGAATTTTGCACAGTAGACCCTGAATTTTCAAGAACTTATCAAAAGTGCAATTTTCACACATGTCACAGCACAGTGTCACATTTTCTTTAAATCCTTCATCCTAACATTAAGATAAGACTTTCTGAGCACATTTTAACCATGATTTTCCTCTTTTTTGTGAATTTTGCACTTAGTCCTTGTACTTGTCCTTTATCATGTTTACACTATTTTTTTTGTATGTAAAACTTTGTCCTTTGCATGTTTTCCTGAAAATAACATTTTCCTGATATTTTGCATACATTTTAGCATATCTTAGACCATACATCATACACATGCACATATTTATCACATCTGGCCATAGAAATGACTAAATTACCCTTACGCCACCAATTCATGCACATGCATGCTAGTTTTTGCACTCAGTCATGCATAGTCTTTGTCTAAGTCATTCCTCAGCACCTTTTACACATTTAGGTACACATTCGTGCATTTTGCATAGTTTTTATTACATTTGCGTATCAGTTTCCCTTTTTTTAAGTAAACCTGCATCTCATGTGTTTCCTTTGTGGATTTTCTTCGTTTTGTTTTCGAAGTCCCTCACCCAACATTTGATTTGATTTCCTTTACTCCTACATTTTGGACTTTTTCGATTTGATTTGGATTTCATCGCCCAAGGACGTACATTAACTGACCAAAAGGCCCACATTGGCCCAATCGTGGATTATTTTCCTTTTTTGATTTTCATGACTTTTTCTATGATTCCGATGACTTGGGTTGGCCCCACTTTCGATATTTTTGATATCAGTATGGTTTTTCCGAGCATTCTTTCCAAAAACATCATCATTTTATGTGATTTTCTTCACATGTCACCGTTTGCCTGTTTTACGTGGATTTCTTTGCAATTTTTTCCATTGGGGTTTCCGTAATGTTTTCCATGATTCTAATGATTTGGGTCTATTGCAGTTTTGACGCTCTTGATGTCGGTGTGGTTTTACAGAGCAATTTTTTTTCCAAAAACACTGTCATTTTATGTGAATTTCTTCACATGTCATAGTTTACCTGTTTTGCGTGGACTTATTTGAAGTTTTTCCGTCTTGATTTCTACAATGTTTTCTATGATTCTGACAATTTGAGTTGGTTATATTTTTTATTCTCTTGAGGTTTGTATAATTTCTCGAGCCTTTCTTGCCAGAAACCTCGTCATTTTATGTGATTTTCTTTGTCGTGTCGTATTCGTGATTTCATTATTTTGTGTGGATTTCTTCGCAGTTTTCACGTACTATCTCGCACATCCATCTAGTCTTGTCTTGGCATTCATATTAGCATGATTAGAGTATAATCTAGGCTTAGCAAACATTCATTCAGCCTCTAGCAAGTGAATTAGAAAGATCGAGTTTCTCGAACGTGCGGAGGTGCCTAACACCTTCCTCATGCGTAATAGAAATCCTTACCCATCCTCTGGTTTATAGACATCTGGCCTTCATGTTTACATCTCATGCACTCATCTTTTGTAGTTTGTTTGTGGTTTCCCTCGTCTTTCCCTTAAAAGACTAGGTGGTGATTCTATTTTCTTTTCGTTTTTATCCTATCTTGCGCCTTTATCATCCTCACATGGCTATGGCCTCCTCCCTATGGCGCGACTCCGCGCCGGATCCTCGAGTGGGTATGGTTACAAAAACTGGCGACTCCACTGGGGACAACCAGATTCCAACTTTCAGGTTAGCCTTTTCGCTTGCTTTTCAATGCTTTGGCTTCACACACTTGTTTATTTGCCTTGCCTATGATTGTTTGCTTACTTAGTGTGCCTTTCACACTTTCTTTTACACATTTTCTTTGCCACTGTACTTGCATGCCACAGGCTTTGCCTTTTGATGTGATGGATGTTTTCTTTTCACAATCATGATGCCACGACACTTGCACATGCTATGATCATGCCTTTTGCTTGTCGTTTGCTTGCTTGTTTGCCTTACTTGTGTGTTTTCTTCCCTTTTTGCACTTGACATGCCTATGAGAGTAGAGACATGTTTGTTTTCTCTTTCTGGTTTAAAATAAAAGACACAAACTCAGAGAAACAATTAATAAGGCAAAACTAGAGACCGATTCGAACTCTTACCCCTCTGGTTAGTAAAACGCAAGTAAAAGACACAAAACATACATGCATGATTCATTCATATAGGTGCATGCATTTTTCTTTTCTGAGTCTACCTACAGTTTGCGAAGGACAATTTTGGTAGCCTGTTCTATAGCTTTGGCGTAGAACGTGTTGCTAGTTTGTCCCCCTTGTCCGAGGTTGTGTCGGTGCTAGTAGAGGGTACAACTCCATGCTATTGCAGGAGAGGAGGCCACCAACGCACCACTCGTTCACCACCTACGCTTTGGCCAGGATTTAGAGCGAGGACCTTACTTTCTTGCCTTGAGTCAGAGACCTGTATACCCCTGAGAAGTCTGGAGTAGACAGCTTATGAGGAGACACATAGATTGTGAGAGAGCGCATAATAGTTGTATCCATATGCATGTGCATTCATGCCACCCTAATAACATTGCATCTGTGTCTTATTCTACTCACATCAGGTTTCCCTGATGCCTGTTTTTTCTTATAGGTTAGCGTATGAGTTCCTCTGCCAAAACTCGAGCGTCTCTATTTTCTGTTTCTCCTTTGGTGACAGATCTCACCCATCCTTTCCTGAGTTACTCGTCACTATCGATGATAGCTAGTCCTAGGACCCGTCCTTTGCCTTATTGCCGTAGTCCGATTCTCACTCGCTCCCGTTCCACCATGGCCCAGCGTCATGGTGAGCCTTTGATTTCTACTACTCCTGAGGTGACTGCCTCCCCAGTCCCTCCTTTGACACTGATTTCTTTTGCCTCTGTCACTCCTCCCGATAGTCGTTTCTAGATGATCGAGAATTCCTTGGGTACCGGAAATCGACAGGCTCATTCCACTACGAAGCCGATCATCGAGGCCGTCATTGTGACAGCCACACGCATTCTGGAGACACCGCCTCTGTCTTATCCTCTGGTTGGACCTACTACTTTTGGCACCCAGCCATCTGCAGTGACATCTCTAATAGGATCTCTCTCTGCTGGACAGTCAGAAGTCCAACCACCACTGGGATCCTCTATGCCTTTTACTGTGGCCTCCGGTACTACTACCAATGGGTCTCATGTCCTCCACGCCTAACAGCTTCTTGAGCTTGTTCAAAAGCTTCATGGCATGGGTTTCTATATCCTTCCAGCTCCTGTTACTCCTCTGGCGGTTCCAGAGGTCCCTTTGTTGCTGTCTCTTGCATATCATGTTACACCCACTACACCACCACCCCATCCATCTCCCCAGCTTCTTTCGCCTTCGGTAGCGGCGGGACCGACTCCGCCTGCAGCTTCCTCACTAGTCACCGCACAGCATCTATCCTATGCACTTGGTGGCCAGCCTTTAGGTTCGGCAGGGGCACATCACCCTCACATCTCATTCCCAGGATCTGTCCTAGGATAGCAGTTGAACCCTGCGCACTCTACACCTCACTTAGCACATCATTCATCTTCCCCTCTCTTCTTGCATCAGAACTAGGTTTCTACACATACGCCACAACACCTCACACCAACACACGGGTACGTCGACTATCGTGCACTAACACCAGCAAACGTGGTGGTAGATTCGGAGGAGCATCTCGGTGCGACCCATGTGGCATACACAAGACCTACCCTGGCTGCATCACCCTCATCAGCTGCTCCAGATGCCCTCCACGCCAGGGTGGGTGATCTTGAGAAAGCACTTCGACAAGTGCAGGGAGGAGACTGCCAGTCTTACCAATTCCAGGACTTCTGCTATTTCCCAGAGGCTACTCTCCCACCGAACTTCTAAGTCCCGGATTTCGAGAAATACAATGGTGAAGGCTGTTCTATCTTGCATCTAAGGGCGTACTGCGGATATCTCGCACAGCTTTAGGTTGATGAGAGGTTATTGATCCATCTATTCCAAAAGAGTCTAACCGATCCTGCACTGAAATGGTTCACCTCTTTGGATATGGCCTAGATAAAGACTTGGAACAACCTCAGCCAGGCATTCCTGGAACAGTACTCCTTCAATTTCGACTTGGTCCCTAAGTGCGAGGACCTTGCTGCCACCAAGCAGAAGCCGCATGAGTCATTTGAAGAGTATATTGGGCGTTGGCGCGCTCTTGCTTCACAAGTTTGAGATAGACCCTCTGATGAGAAATCCATTGAGATGGTTATCCATGGAGCGTAGCCAACCACCGGGGCCTTGCTTAGCATACAGCCTATCACTACTTTTGCATCACTGATTCGCGCTGGCGCTCGTGTAAAAAGTTTGCTACGTAGTGGCAGCTTCCCCATGGTCACTGCATTCGCCAAATAGGCCACGTCCCCTGCTTCCATCCCAGGTACAAGTGGCGACAGCATTAGCAATGGCGTGAACGGTAACACCAACAGGAGGAGAGATCCTCCCTGGAACGCCGTTGCATACGTCGGATCCCCTGCAATGCCTGTTGACACGGGACGCCCACCTCAGTGGTAGTTAGTTTATGCACCCATACGTAGAGCACCACGCACCTCTCACATCACCACTGTCGTCGAGCTAGTGTATCCCATCGCACCGGAAAGGCCAGGATCGTACCAAGGTCAGGCACAACCGCGCCGCCCAGAGCGCCGCTTCACGCCTCTGGTCGAGCCCTTGAGTGTCGTCCTCCTGAAGGTACAGTCACTCCTGAAGTTTCCGATGGTTCGCCCACCGCTGCATCCACTGCCGGGATGGTACAAAGTAGACCTATTCTGCAACTTCCATTGCTCCACGGGGCACGCGACGGATAGTTGCTTCGCGCTCTAGAATGCTATTCAGGACTTGATTGACCATAAAGTCATTGTCATTCACACCCAACAAATGGAGTTAGCACCGGCAGGAACCCAAGCATCCACATTTGTCCTTGATCCCCCTAGCATTATTAGCCAGCCTCTCCCTGAGCATGGCCGTCCAGATGCGCTAGGGACCTTTAGGATCCATGTTCTCTTCCTCGCTCGGTCCAATGTTTCCATGCTGGACCCTTCGTATTTGATTCATGATTCATCTACTCTGCTCCCGCAGTCTTTGTATCACTCTTTTTTCGAGGGTTCAAGCTCCACGGTGAATATGATCCAACTCGCCGCCAGACTGGAATATTCTGCAATCCCGTTGGCACACCCACGTTCGCATGGTGCACCAGGAATCCTGCTAGCACGGTCACCCCTACCAACCACATCAGTGACCCTACTAACACAATCCCCTCCATCTATAGCACCTGTCACCCTACTAGTTCATCCCACCACACTGTCCCCCTAGCTTGTATCCCTACCAATTTTACCAGATGCAAGCCTACCCCTTGTTCAGCCAGAGTTGGTCGCTAGGGCACCTGTGGTTGTTAATTTGATCCAAAATACCCATGGCATGCCCTATGACTATGCCGCAGAGATGTGTGCTAAGGTCACGTGTTCGGGGCGGGTATATAGGGGCCCACCTCCTGAGCCCAAGCAAACTCGGCCTACTGTAGCTCCACCACAGCTAGAAAGCCAGCCAGTGAAGCCCACCACTAAGGAAGCCTTAACAAAGTCCTCTTCCACCATAGCCAAACCTGTAGCCGACATCACTACTCAACTTAAAAAGGTCAAGGCCGATATTTCCATTTGAGACTTGATCCACACTTTGGCTGAGCACTGAGAGGCCTTCCTTCAGGTTTTTCGGCTGCCCATGTAACCCCCACCATAGAGCCTGCAGCCCTAGAAACCATGGTAAGTATGATTGCCACACCCTAGGTTATCTCCTTCACTTCCCAAGAATTACCTCCGGCGGAGATCAATCACAACTAGCTATTGTTCATAACGGTACAGTTTAAGAACTTCCGCATTCCCCTCACCTTGGTCGATAACAGTGCAGGCGTGAACGTCTTCCCCTTACGTACAGCAAGTAAGCTCGGATTTAAGGTCGAGGATATTATGCCAGTGGTAAAGGGAATGACGTCGTTCGACAACACGTACCACTATGCGTTGGGCTTGTTGGTAATCCCCCTCGTCATTGACCCAGCTGAGTTTGATGTGGAATTCTACGTCGTGGATCTTGAACCTTTGTTTAATCTCCTGCATGGGCGCCCTTGGCTCCACAAGCATCAGGTCATCCCGTCGACTCTCCATCGTATGATCAAGTTCAGCTAGGTCGATAACATTGTTACCGTCATGGCTGAAAACTTTGAGAAGGAGAAGATCGATAGTGTGTCAACCCTGCCCCACTAGACTATCTGCTTTGACTCCAAGCCTTCACATCTTCTATTCTGGGTTAATTGGTTTGAGCCAGTTAATTTCATTCTTGAATTTGAATGTGGCAGCTACCCACCTGTCCGTAGCAACCCCTCCAAGATGGTCGAGAATCTACGTCACCGCTGGGGATATGAGAAAGGGACACCTCTCGGGAAGTACGGTCAAGGGATCGCTAAGCCCGTTGCCACTGAGGAGCGAAGAGATCGAGAGGGACTTGGTTACAAACAACTGTGTCAAGAAGAATGTTCTCGACACTTGCAGAGATCAAAGGCAAGCCACTCTCCCGCTTGTACTAATTTTATTATTGTAGGCATTCTCAATCCAGGGCAGAGTTCAAACTCGACGGTGCTACAACGAGACATTCCGTCAAGCACAGTTGAATGGGTAGGCATCAAGGATTACTATTCCAAAGAAGATGCTGCCGCAGTTTCAATTCCAGTCGCGGCGGTTACAGTTCCAGCCACGACAGTTACAGTTCGAACTGCCGTAGTTTCAGCCACAGCACAGTTGAATGGGTAGGCGTTGAGGATTACTACACCGAACAAGATGCCACTGCAATTTCAGTTCCAGCATAGAGGTTACAGTTTCAGCCACCGCAATTTCAGTCCCATCCACTGCAGTTTCAATTCCAGCCACAGCAATTTCAGTTCCAGCTACGACAGTTACAGTTTTAGTTCCAACCACGACAGTTACAGTTCCAATCACCGTAGTTTCAGTTCCAACCACGGCAGTTACAGTTCCAATCACCGCAGTCTCAGTTCCAGCCACGACAGTTACAGTTACAACCACCGCAGTTTCAGTTCCAGCCACACCAGTTTCTGTTCCAACCACTATAGTTCCTACCACAATCACAATGCCAGATATGACAGTTCCAGTTTCTACCATAGCCATAGCTCTAGTCACTTTATCAACAACAGTAGTTCCAGCTTCTGCATCAGTCCCCACCACAACATCAATCACAACAGTGATCCCAAAGGCAAACTATGAAGCCTCCGTCGGACATCATCTAGCAGATCCTCTTTCCCCACACACTCCGACTCAGATAATGCCTGTCCATATTCGATTGTTGGCGTGGAGCGCCAACCCCTGTGCAGTACCATTAACATGCACTAGTGATGGTCCAAAGGCTGTGTTTTATGTGGATCTCGCATCTAATGAGGACGAGGGAGCAGTTGTAGAGGCACAGATGGACGAGGTACTCCAAAGCATGGAAGTTCTATTTCAAGAGCAGCTCGCCGTCTTGGCAGAAGATACCATAGAGGAAGTGAGGTGCCAGAAATACAAAGTAGAGATGATTGAAGCAACCCCTCCCTCATTATTGGAAACTCAAAACCATTCCACTGTCATGGTTCTGAAGCAGAAGAGTCAGCTTACTCTAGACCAGACCAGTTAATCACTCAGCAGCTGGGAGGTGGGTCTAGATGGTATCAGCAGGTTAATCCCCACTTTACGCAAGGTGGGGGCCAAAAAAAAAGACCCTGAGCTGAGCTCAGGCAAGAACGCAAGCGATGTCACTCTAATCAGTCAGCAACAGGATAGCCACCAATCAGTAATACCCCCTGTAAATAACAAAGAAAATCCAAAAAAAATAGAAAATCCGAAAAACAAAAAAAAATAGAAAAACCAGTACATCCAGAGAAATCAGCAATAAGTGAATAAGCAGCATCAAAGAGTCAAGAAGCATTTGACTCGAGAGAAGATATAGAACGGGATGACATAGAGGTTGCTTGCCGCCAGTACAAGAATACGAGAGTTAGTGTAACTCTCCTTCGGCACCGAAAGGGCCGAGCATCAGAGTAGATTTGCACTTTCAATACAGCAGATCCTACTTTTTAGAAGGAGGTGTTGTCCGAGCTCGTAGCTTACAAGGAGGAGGATGACAATGGTGCACATGGGGATGAAGATGCGCTAGTAGAATTCCAGCATCATGATAATGACCCAAAAGGCCCGAATCTCCATGTAGAAGAAGAGACCGAGTTGGTGAACATCGGAACCACTGACGACGTCAAAGAATTGCACATCAGTGCTAAGCTTACCCCACAGGTGAGGGTAGAATTCATTGCTTTCCTTAAGGAATACATAGATGTCTTCGCCTGGAGTTATAGCGACATGGTCAGTTTGGATATAGAGGTAGCAGTACACAATCTGCCATTGAAGCCAGATGTTAAGCCCGTCAAGCAAAAGCTCAGAAGATGGCGACCCTAGTGGATGCTCAAACTTAAGGAGGAAATCATGAAGCAGCATAAGGTGGACTTCCTCAAGGTCATCCTATACCCAGAATGGCTTGCAAACGTCGCCCCAGTCCCAAAGAAGGATGGACGGGTTTGCATGTGCATTGATTATAGAGATCTCAACCAGGCGAGTCCTAAGGACGACTTCTCGCTACCTCACATTGATATCCTTATAGACAATATAGCCAGCCATAAATTGCTATCATTTATGGATGGATTCTCAAGCTATAATTAGATCAGGATGGCAGAAGAAGATACGGAGAAGACATCATTCATCACCCCGTGGGGAGTTTTCTGCTACAAGGTGATGTCATTTGGACTCAAGAATGCGGGGGCCACATATCAGATAACTATGACAGTGCTATTCCACGACCTCATGCACCAAGTGGTCGAAGTTTATGTTGATGATATGATAGCTAAGTCCAAAGAGCCTGAAGATCATCTAACCTGCCTGAGGACGTTGTTCGATCGTCTACGCAAGTACATGCTCCGCCTTAACCCTAGTAAATGTGCCTTCAGCGTTTCATCTGGCAAGCTTCTTGGCTACATCATCAGCCAAAGGAGAATTGAGGTCGATCAAGCTAAGACCCGGGCCATAATTGACATGCCTCCTCCTACTACGGAGAAAGAAGTCAGAGGACTACTGGGTTGCCTCCAATATATCAGCCGATTCATAGCTCAGCTCACACCAATTTGCGAGCCGACCTTCAAGCTTCTGAGAAAGAACACACAGATCAATTGGAACAAGGAATGTCAAGCAACCTTTGACATGATCAAGCAGTTGTTAGCCAGACCTTTGGTTTTAGTCCAACCAGAGCCAAGGTGGCCCCTACTCCTTTATCTATCCGTAACTCAACATTCCATGGGAGCAGTATTGGGCTAGCATGATGAATTTGGTCGCAAGGAGAAGGCAATATATTATCTGAGTAAGAAGTTTAATGATTGCGAGGCTAGGTACAGTACCATAGAGAAGGTCTGCTTGTCTCTCGCATGGGCAGCTCAACGCCTAAGGCATTTTATGATGGCATACCCAGTACTCCTGCTCCTTTGTCGCCACGAACCTATGAAGTATTTGCTCCAGAAGTCGACGCTCGTAAGACGGTGTGTCAAGTGGCAGGTGTTGTTGTCTCAATATGACATCACCTTCGTCACACAAAAATCCATAAAGGGAGAAGCAGTGGCAGATCATCTAGTCGAGCTACCTATACCAGAATATCAATCCTTGTGGACTCAATTCCCAGACGAAGATGTGCTATTCGTCGAGGATAATGATAATGAATCGGAGATGGTCGAGGAGAAGGACCAATAGCACTTATACTTTGATGGCGCAGTGAACAAAAGAGGAATGGGTATTGGCGCCGTACTGGTGGCCCCCCAAGGCTAGATGACTCCCTACGCGAGGAAATTAAATTTCAAATGTATAAATAACAAAGCTAAATATGAGGCGTGCATATTGGGACTTCAAATGGCTTTGGAGCATGGTGTTTGCAAGTTACTTGTACGTGGCGATGCCATGTTGGTTATCGCACAGGTCAACGGCAATTGGAAGACGAAGGATCAAAAGCTCATCCAGTACTATGCCCATCTTATGAAGCTCGTGGTAGAATTCCAAGAGATTCATTTTCTTTTATGATTAGGGCCAAGAATGCCTACGCAGATGCCTTGGCAACCTTAGTGTCTTGGCTCTTGATACCAGAAGACTGTGCAGTATATGTGTCAGTTACATGTATGGATCAACCAGCACACTGCATGAGCATAGAGGAAGAAGACCCATCGGAAGAGCTCCTGTGGTACCATGACATTAAGGTTCTTCTGGAAACCAGGAACCTCCCCCCTCACGTGTCAGCAATAGAAGCAAGGACATTGAATCGCTGGCATCCAGCTATGTACTCGGGGCTGGAGATTTGTATAGGAGATCTTATAACCAAATGCTCCTATGATGCTTGAATAAGAAGGAGGCCGATGCCGTCATGTTACAAGTCCATGCTGGGAAATGCGGGCCGCACATGAATGGAGTTCTTTTAGCAAAGAAGATCATGTTGCAGGGCTATTATTGGTCGACCATGGAGGCAAATTGCTGTCAGTTTGTGCGAAGGTGTCACACTTGCCAGATCCATGGGAATCTAATCCATGCTCCCCCGCAACAACTTCACAGCACGTCGTCACCATGGCCTTTCTCCACCTGGGGAATTGACGTTGTCGGTGCCATTCATCCGGCAACATCTAACGGCCATCGTTTCATTCTGGTGGCCATCGATGACTTCACAAAGTGGGTCGAAGCGGCGTCATACAAGACTGTCACTGCTGTAGAAACAGAGAAGTTCCTGAAGAACAACATCATATCTTGATATGGGGTTCCACACGTAATAATATCAGATAATGGGAAGAACTTTATAGCCATGAGGGTCGAAGATTATTTACATAATTTCCACATTAAGCATCACCGTTCTTCACCTTACCACCCCCAGATGAATGGAGCGGTTGAGTTAGCTAACAAGAACGTTACCAAGATACTAAAAAAGATGGCAGAGACTCACAAGGATTGGCATGAAAAGCTTCCCTATGCATTGTGGGCATATCAAACTTCTATCCGGACATCCACAGGCACCACTCCTTTTTCTTTAGTCTATGTCATGGTGGCCGTGTTACTAGTCAAGGTGGAAATCCCTTCCTTGAGGATCTTGAAAGAAGCAGAACTACAAGAAGTTGAATGGTTGGGCGATCGCTTCGCGTAGTTGAACTTGATCGATGAACATCGACTACGGACCCTACACTATGCCCAGTGTTATCAAAGGAGGATGGCATGATCCTACCAGAAGAAAGTCTGTCACAGGAGTTTTACGTCCGGAGATTTGGTCTTACGGGCCATCCATCTCCCTGACACTCGCGGCAAATTCAGACCCAATTGGCACTGCCCTTATATCATCAAACAAGTATTCTCTAGGGGAGCGATAATCCTCGAAGACATGGATCACATTGTGCAGTCAGAGCCAGTCAATTCATATTACCTAAAGAAGTACCATCAATGATGGGGAGCCGTATCCTTGCCTTGTAAAGCCTTCCAGCTACATTTGCACATGCTTTATTTTTTCTATTCACACATTTTGCTTCATCTTGTACTCATGTTTTTTCCCTTTTTCGCACTCGTACGCATTGCATCAAAAAGCACATGAAAAAAAAAAAATGCATCCATGCATAAGTACATCAACATCAATCCTGATGACGAAAATCAGAATAAATAGCCTGCTTGAAAAGGGTCTATACCTCTTTAGTTGATACTACCCAAACACACTAGCTAGCAAGGGAGCCATCACCCAACCATGGTTAGGCAAAATGTTTAAACTCCCTAAGGACTTACACCTCCAAAGGGAGATAAAATGTTAGAAGCGAGCATGAGTGTGAGCCAAAGTAGAAAAATAAACATATCCACAAGGGCACAAAAGAAGTAAGGGGATAGAAGTCGAAGATAGAAGCTAGCCCTAAGTGAGAGAGGCAAGTAGGCTAACTCTACCCCTATCACATACCTTGGGGAGGTGTCGAAGCAAGCATCCAAAGAATTCAAATGACCAAGAGACTAGCCACCCCTGGCATACAATTCCACCAGTCCCCTCCAAATTCGGATGCCCATTACCCTCAAACAAAGGTTAGAGTGAGCCTACAAGCCTAAAAGGGAAAAAAGAAATGAGTCAAAAGTCAAAAAAGTAGATTAAGTCCCCATGAGTTTGACATGGAGCCTAACCTACTGAATCATCCGTTTTGAAGAGCCACCAATAGCTTAGAAGTTTGGCTAGTATCTTGTGAATCGAGGTCTTCTTCTCCTCATAGTAGGTGTCATTAGCATTCCAAATCCTGAGGGTGATATAACATGACACTATCATTCATGCATTCATTGTCATTCATTCACTTTGCAAGGTGTAGACACCCCAATTTTCTGATTTTGCAGGATAGAGATGTGGTGGCTGAGCTCTAACCCTCATTGGGCTCATTTACTTCATGGAAGCCCACTTGGGCCCAGGAAGGCCCACATTGGCCCATTAAACCCTAATTGAGCTTACTTGGGCCCACAAGACTTATTTGGGCCCATTTAACTTTTTTGAAGCCATTTAGGCCCATTTAGCTCATTTGGGCCCACTTAGCCCCATTTGGGCCCATAGGGGCCCACAAGGCCCATATAGGCCCATTAAGCCCAATTGAGTCTACCTTGGCCCCAAAGCCCGTGAAGGCCCTTTAGGCCCACTTAGGCCCATGAAAGCCCATCAAATCCACCAAGGGCCATTAAGGCTACTTAGGCCCATGAATCAATCCATCATTCAACCCATTTCTTCTTCTTCTTCTTTCAAATTAACCAAGCCAAAACCATGATTCAACCCATCATTTCCCTCCTCTTCCTTAACATTACCAGCCTGTAACAACCCAACCATGTCTAGCCCATCTCACCAAGTTGAGCAGCAGCAACCAGGCTCGAGCCAGTGTCACCGGATGTGTCATCGCGAGCTTGGACAACCGTTGATCACTGTCGGCACGTGGGCAGGCAAGATGGAGGTGCGTGGGGGACAGCCGTGGTGCTGGTTGGTTATGAGATGTCTGGTTTCTGTTGTAGTTTGTTACGGTTGTCGTTCTAGATTGTTGGGTTCCGTCGCATATATAAGGAGGAGGAAGGCAATGGTTCAGGGATCCTTTTTCACCACGCAAGAAAGGGAGGAGGAGAACTCCAGAGAATTCCAGAGTGTGAGGCCATCGCGGAGAGGAGCAATCGTCGCTTCCAGTGTTTCGACGAGGTGACTACTTCCAGGTACACACAGATCTCCTCCCAGTTGTTCGAATTTTAATCCTCTAGCCTCTCCTCCGCTACCTAGAGTGCTTCCAAGGGATCCAGAGTGATCCCTTGGCTAGCGGAACTCCGCTGTG
>JAMKQA010002126.1:0-52014 GCA_024699735.1 Posidonia australis | reverse complement strand
CAATCCAAACATAAAACCATTAAGCATGCTGTTCTATGGAAATTCACAAAGGCATAAGACTCATATGACATCACTATAGCATGCATCAAGAATACCCACGAAAATCTCACAAAACACCCATGAATCAACATGATATCAACATAACCACATTATTCATCTCATTCCCAACAATTTCCCAATTGTTGCATGATTTTAACATCAATATCCATGATTTTATCCTTTAACCTAAACATGTCTCAACTGATGGAGGAAAACGGAACGGGGAACGCATACCTAGCTTCAACGAGCCCCGCGTGTCCTCAAGCTTCGGCTGTGCACGGCATCAGCCTTCCCCCCCATACTCGCGTGAATCCTCCTCAGCCACCACACTCCCTCTCGCCCTCTCTCTGGTTCTCCGCTTCTCCCCCATGCCGCACGCCTCCCTTTAAAGACACTACCACCTACCATCCCCGCGGGTTCCGTTGGCCTCCTGCCAGCCTCCCTACTGCCGACGGGATGGGACGGGCAGCCCTCCCGCTAGGCCTCGCGCGTAGGGGAAACCAGGTCACAGGTGTGGTCACGGGAAGAAGAGGCACAAGGCACATGGGGTTGGTCTCTTTGACCAGGTCCACCCACAAGTCCAAGTGGGTTTTACCCAAACACAGGTCCCAGTTACAAAACAGACCCACAAGCCACAGAAGTCACACCACAAAGGAGAAACCAGGGGCACAAAACACAAGGAGAGACCACAACCAACAAACACAACTTGGATTCACCATTAATAAACCACACACAAATAATTACAAGAAATTCCATGGTTTATATTAAATGGAAAGCCAGGCACAGATGTTACACACATAGATCTATTTCTTCTTCATATATCTTCTCTTTTATGCTTGAATCTTCTAAGTCCTTCATTGATCTTCTTTGCAAATATGAGCTATGAAATATTCTCATGAAGCACATTAGTCTTTTAATATCATCAAAATCAGGACACGGCTAATAAAGCCAACACTATCGACGCCCTGTGGTGTCTGAGCTCTTAGGAACTCTAACCCCAAAACTAGCTAGCACTGACACTAAAGGTAATCAAGGCCTCTCGTACGCTTGGCCCTATAGTACCAGAACAACAGTCTCATTGCCCAAGCCCCACTAGCTACTTGCCCCAGGCTCTGATTACACCTACCAATCTTGGTACCTGTAACAATTAGGGTATCACGTCCAACTACATAGAGGTCTCATACTCTCTAAGTCTGCTGCCACAATACCACCACGTATAGACAGTACCTTGGGTCTTCGACACTCGAAGTAAGCGAAATGTCATAACTTCAAGTCCAGTCAGCATCTCGACCCATGGGCGTCAACCTCGGCCTCGTGAATGACAATCTAGGAGTATCATACCTCTAAGATTTGACGAACACTTGCCTTAGCCTCTTGGTCTCACCACAAACAAAAACATTGTAAAACATTTTCCAAAACCTTTGCAAACTGATGCATCTTCTTTTGCAAATCCTCTTTAAAACCATTTCGAAAATCATCTCAAAAACCCCACAAAAGTATCATAGGAAAATCACCACTAAAAGTCACTGCAAAACATTGTGCCAAACATTGCATGGAAAGCCACAACTAGGAGCCATCAACTCAAGTCCACGTTTCCAAATCCTTTGGAAAACCATTATCCAAAACATTCCACATTTTCCTCAAAAATCATTTAAAAACCTCTTTGAATTCACATACCAAAATGACTCAAAACATAGCCAAAACCATACACAGACAAAAGTTGAGGAAAAATACACCATTTGGGCGTAAAACTAACCTAGAAGAACTACATGAAAGCTAAAGCAAAAGCCTTGCAGTTCCATGTAGACCACAAGGCTAACATCATTTAATCCTAGGATTAAACATCTATCCTAAAGTCCATCTAAATCATTCATGGGAGAACCTAGTATTTCTAGGTCATATAGTATTTTAGTCTATCTACAATTCATGTGGGATCTTCCTAGTCTATTTTAGACAATTCCTAGGATCATTCTAATGAGTATCCTAATCTTTATTATCATCATAAATTCATTTACCACATTAATGCATTATTAAATCATATTAACACACAATAGTTAGGCCAACTATCTTCGTAAAATACCAAATTGCGCTAGTGATTCGCATGACTGAATCATGCTGGGTGTTCGCGCCTAGCACTCATGCCTACTAGCCGTGCATGCCAGTCATGCTCTTCGTTGGCGCCTTTGGTTAAAAACCAAACCACTAGTAGAACCCACTGAACTATTGGAGTTTCCAACTCTAATTGATCCCTACAGGGATAACTAAAACATACATACAATATACCGAATTGAAGATCTCATTGAGCTCTACAATTTAGCACAAAAATTTAAGGATCCAATGCACAAATCTCAAGAAATCACCAAGAAACCAATTAATTAAATAGTATAAACCATAATCAAATAATTGTTGCCAAAATCCTACAAGCTACCAAAAATCATGAAACACATACCAAACTGAAGAACTCGTCGAGCTCCATACTCTAGAACAAAAATCATCAAATCCATCGTCTGAGGGCCGAGAAAACCAAAAACGAAGCCCACAATCACAGTTCATCCTAAACCACTAAATCTGTCACCCAATGCCATTAAATCCTTATAAAAGCTTCGAGCATCCACAAATGCACAATTCCACACTATCATGCTTCTTAGAATAGAATTGAGCATAAAAGGGAAATGTACCTGGCACTAAACTCATAGACACCTCCTTTGGTCGCTAACGACTTCCTCAATGCACAAGCACGACAACATACCACCACCTCAAGAGTCGTGAGGAAGAGTTGAGAATTCTCATTTTTTTCCCTCTCTCTCTCCTCAACACTCATACACACACACACACACACACACAAACATATCTATATATAGATATATGTATATATATAGGCAAATTATCAAGTAAGGCCCGTCCTTACTTTTGTTTGGTAAGGTCCTTGATCATCTACCATCAAAATCACATCCCATGTTTGAGATTAAATTTAGATTTTAAAATAGCAAAACCACTTATATTTGTAATGGTGGTTTTGTGAATTTGCATTTTCCCTCCATTTTAATTTATTCATAAATTTTTATGGTAACTGAATCACATTAATATCCTGTTACACTTTAATATCCATTCTTATATGGTAATATCTGTTTTTTTAATTAGTAACGTTTTAATTTTTTAGTTTTAGTTTTAGTTTCAATTTCACATTTTTTGGTTTTTCACAGTTTTACAACTTTTTCCTGTTTTAATTTAGTTTCAGTCATAATTTTACAAAACCTTGTATTTGTTTTAGTGTTACTAAAACAAATTTTAAAAAAATGATGGATGTGGTAACAAATAAAAAAACTGGAAAGCCATGGAGAGGAGTTGTGTTTGATGTGCGGCGACTTGTGGGGATGGGAGGAGGATGGTGTCTGGGTGGTGGAGGGCGAGGCTGTGTTGTGCGGTGGGAGGGAGAGGGTGATGGGCGGGCGGGAGGACGGTGTGGTGAGGAAGAGGTAGGCGTCTGGTGGTGGGTCTTATGGCCAGGGGCTGTCGGGTCAAGGAGGGCTATACGAGGGTGGAGGCAACGCGAGGGAGGACCGCGACAAGAAAAGAAGGCATTGGATGAGGAGAGGGTGCGGCAGGTGGGGGCCTCGGGTCAGGGGAGGCCACTGGTAGGTGGAGGCGGCGTTTGGTCAAGGGGAGGAGGACTACAGGCATGAAGGAGGAAAGGAGGGTTGCAGGCGTGAGGGAGAAGAGGAGGACTACAGGTGTGAGGGCGGAGGCGACGTCGGCTCGGGGGAGGTCGTCGATAGGGGGAGGCGGCGTCTGGTCAGGGGGAGGAGGGCTGCGGGCATAAGAAAGGAGAGGAGGGCTATGGCCATCAGGGATCGGCGTCGGCAGCGGGAGTCGGGGGTTGCGGGTGTTGAGGCATGAGGGTGGAGGCAACGTCGGCTCGGGGGATGTCGTCGGTAGGGGGAGGCGACGTTTGGTCAGGGGGAGGAGGGTTGCGGGCATGAGGGAGGAGAGGAGGGTTGCGGCCATCGGGGGTCGACGTCGGCAGCGGGAGTTGGGGGTTGCGGGCGTTGGAGGCTGCGAGAGGGGACGGTGGTATTCCGTTTCTTTTTTAGTCTTAGGGGAAGGGGTTTCAATAATTGTGGGAGATAGATTTAAATTTTTGAATTTTGAAATTCATATTTTAAGTGGTTTTAAAAAGTAGTTTCTGGTTTCGATCAAAATCAAATCATAGATAATCTTTAAGATGGATGGACAGGATCAAGGGCCTCACTATCTAAAAGTAAGGATGGGACTTACCTGATATTAACTCTCTCTCTCTCTCTCTCTACATATATATATATATATATGTATATATATATATATATGTATGAATGTATGTATGTATATGTATATATAATAAGTGTGGGGGAAAGCCACATCCAAGAGGAAGAGCCCATGCACATACCTATAGCCCTCGAACACGTGCGCACGAGCATAGGTCCCACACTTCATAGACCTTTGCACCGACTTTGAAACCTTACGGCTAGCACCTCCTAGGCCATTTCCATGTACATGCAAGCCTGCAAGCACAGAATTGTAGCAGTACAACCACTTACAGCTCGAGTGGCTTCTGCCAAAGGAGAATAGCTGGTAGGGTTCCTCGACAACCACTACAACTCCGAAGGATCCCCACAAGGGTCCTCTCAGTATCACGAACTCAAGACACCAAGATACGATGTTTGAAACTCAATTGCGATGTCGAATCTACTAAAAATGCAATTTTGCCTTGAGTTTTGAACACTAAACTCTCTGCACCACCAATTCACACTGGTAAGTTGTGTTGGTAATATGTGCTAGCACCTTGCGCTTGCAATTCGCATTGATAATTCATGATAACCACACGCATTTGACCTTGAAATCTAGTTTAAATAGTTGGTTAAAATGCCACCAAAGGTCTAGGTCGCTACATATATGTAGCCATAATCATAAATGTTCTTATCTAAAAGTGGTAAAATAAGATCATAAAGGTAATGTTGTTCACTTTGAAATATTGGAGAGTGGGTGACATGTATTGCAAGTTTGTACTTTTATACATAAGTAATATATTGGTATTATAATAAGGAGAGTAGTATTTTATCATTTGGTTAATCTTTGCTAAAGAAAAAATTATATGTTTAATGGATTAAAACAACAAGGTTTTTAGTTTCTGTAAACTTTGAGATACGAATCAATGATTCTTTCCTATCAAGCAACGACCTTGTGCTTGTGCTATTTTAGTATTTTTGTGGTTTTGTAATTGGGTCCCACTGTTTGGCCTATTTTGTGCCTTATCCTTGTGTGGTGGCACTGTGCTTGTGCTCTTGGGTGCATGGATGTGTAGGTGTGTGTGTGTGTGTGGTTGACCTTGTGTTTTGTGGTCGGTGGTTGGGATAGGGACGTGCGGTTGTGTAAGTGCATGCCTTTAGTGGTTATACGCGTGCATATCTAACCTTTCCCGCGCGTTTAAAAGAGCAGAGATAGGCGCTTCTTCGGCACGACTCTTCTTCATCTTCCCGTGCACACCTCCCCTCTACCCTCACCCTTCTCCCCCACACTTGCCCTTCCTCTTCCATCTTTCCCTTCTCCTTTCCCCATTCGGTGCAAGTGAGTGGGAGAAATAGAGTCAAAGAGAGAGAGAGAGAGAGAGAGAGAGAAATAGAGGCAGTGCGGTGGTGTCCGACTAGCCAAAGGACTATAGACTTCTTCCTTGGTGTTAAGTGAGCTCGAAGAGCAGCTGAGGAAGGCTAGAGGTTGGGGTTTCCTTGGTGTCAAGTGAGCTCGAAGAGCAGCTAAGGAAGGCTACAGGTTGGGGTGATCGTTGGCGAGCACTTGGTTGGCTGGAGGACCATCGATGATCATCGTACGGTGCACACCTCACCTTTCTTGTAGAAATGAATGAAAAATAAAGAAAATACCTAGGATACATGAAATCTAGGTGAATTAGTGTGTTCTTGAATTTATTGAGAATTTATGATGATTTATGAGGCATTTATGGCCACTTAATGTGGTTGGTGTGTTTGAGTCATTTTTGACCCTTCTAGTTTTGTGAATTTATATCTTGGGCTATGGATTGTGGTTTTGGAGTAGACTCTTGTATCTACATCCCGTGTTTTATTCGTGGTTTGTGAATTTTGTTTTGTAGATCTGCCCCTCACTCACACTTGGTCGATCGAGCGGGCTAGGGCTTGGGCCATTTCTGCTGGAATCGGTATGCCATTTTTGAATGATATGCTGTTTTGCTTCAAAATTGTCCCCTTGGTCCCTATTTCGATCAACCAAAATCATCCAGTCTGCCGTTCTGGGCCCTTGGGTGTTGATAGTTGACCCAGTTCGATCAATTGTTTCCTTTTGGTTTGCCAAACTAGGGGATTTCAAGTGTCCGTTTGGGTTTTCATTTTGCCATTTATGGTGACCAGGGCCCAATTCGGTCGACTGACCCATTTCGACACGTCGAACCAAGCCCGAATGGTGTTTTAAGAGTGATTCTCTATGGCTTTTTTCGAGGAGTTTTAAATGCCTATAAAAGAGAGTTTTGTGGGGGCATCAACGGTGGTCTATTATGGACACCTGGTGCGCTAGTTTTGTGGAGTTTCCGAGAATATAAAAATGGTTTTAAAAAAGGATATCAAAGAGATATAACCCAGTTTGGAAAGGATTTTCATGTTTTCTTGTGTGTTGGCCAAGATACCATGGACTGTGCTGATTGGACCAAGGAATGTGACCACATTCTTGGGTGGTCAGGTGCATCACCCAGGTTGAGGTCAGAGACCAAAACACTGTAGGCGAGTATTTGTCGGGTCTTAGAGGTATGAGACTCCTTGACTGTCATCCACGAGGTTGAGGTTGAGGTTTGTGGGTTGAAGTGTTGTTTGGACTAGGAGGTATGATACTTTAGTTGTCACCAGACATTGAGGATCGAGGTACAACTGAGTGTAGATATATGACACTCCCACTATCTAGGTACCATGTGGACGACGCCAATAAGGTAGACCTTGTGGTGTTGGCTAAGGCGGGAACTTGCACATGTTCCATTGCTGGTAGTGTCCTGATTGACAGGAAAACCTTCCTTGGTGGGGTTGGCTTTGTGAAGGCTCTCCAAATGAGAGGACTTTAGGATGGAATCGCTCCTCGTAGGGTGATGGGTCCATAGCAGTACAGTGCACCTTGGTGGCTGCTTGTGGCTAGAGTTAATTTCTTGGTGTCAGGGAATATGACACAGTGTGGTTGTGATTTTGGCCAATATGGCCTGCGTTTGAGATTTTTCCCAAGAGGGCCTGATTTTGCTAAACGGATGTCTTCTCCCATATGTTTGTGACTTCAAAAGGAATATAAGAAAGTTTTGGAGCTGAGACTTTGTGGTTTTGGCTAGTAAGGCTTGTGTTTTCAGACTTGATGGATTTGGTGAAAATGATTTCAAAAATGGTTTTAAAAGAGAAAACTTGGTTTTGTTTTCCAAGTTTTTTGTGGAGTGTGGGCTGGGTGACTTCTGGTCACTCATGTGTGCTTTGTGTGGTTTTAGGTTATAGGTGCAAGCTTGCAACTTTGAGTGAGTCTAGCGCATATAGCTGGAGTTTCGTAGTCACACAGACAGGTTTCTGGTTGTTAGATGCTTTTAATTAGCCTTTAATTTTCAGTAATTTTTCATTTAATTATTGTTGAAATTATTTAGGCTAATATGTTTATGTAGGTAGCGACGCGGGTGGTTACACACATACAATGTTTAATAGCTTTACTTTTCAAGATAAAATTAGAATTAATGAATTTATCTAATCTCTATTGCAATTCGTGCATTACCCGTGCTTGGTTACTAATATTGTTCATGGAGAACTTTTAGGTTAATACTGTTCGTAGTGTTTGATTATGTTTCTTAGAATCAAGGACTTATGAATTGTTATGTATGTAGTTTTGAGTTTAGATTTTCCCAAAAAAAAAAGAAAAGAAAAAATCAAGAAAGGTTACTAGATCGATGTTGTCTATTAGCATTGACGACAATTGAAAAATAGAAAGATTTTGCTTCTTATTATTTCTTTCTAGTGTGGAGTGATGGGTGGGGTGGGGGTATGAAAAAGCCACAAAACAGAAACATAAGAAATGTGAGAGAGGCGAAAAGAAGACAAAGGGGTTTATCTTTCTTAATAATTAACATAGTGCTCATTAAAAAGTTTGAATGCATAATTGAATTTAATAAAATTTTATCGTCAATACTTGAAATGATTAAATTTGTTACTTGTGTAGTGAAAATAATTTAGTGATATGGAGGAAATGTTCGATGAGATAATAATTTAATAGTTTACTAAGTGATGGTTGATAAATTCAAATTTCTATGTATAGAACCTAATTTTAACATATATAAAAGGTAAACTCTTCCTTTTAGATAAGTAGAGATATAATACAAGGTATTTTTCTATACAGTAAAAATGATATTAGTTCATGTAGAAGGTAATTAAAATCATTAGTTCATGTAAAAATGATATTAGTACAGTAAAAATGATATTAATTCATGCAGAAGGTAACTAAAATCATTAGTATAGTAAAAATGATATTAGTTCATGTAGAAGGTATTTTTATTTACAATAAAAATGATATTAGTTCATGTAGAAGGTAATTAAAATCATTCCTTACTTTATTTCCTTTGGCATAGAAAAAGATATTGATATTATCCTACATAAATGATATTAAAAAATGGTAAATTTGGTGAGTTCAATCGGAGTATAATTTTATGCTACAAGAATAAATTTATTCATTTAATTGTTAATTAGATGACATGTTATCATTTATTTGATTACTAATTATATTAATTTGTAGTGGATATGTTACATCTGTGCTTGATTTTCCATTTAATGTAAAACCATGGAATTTGTTGTATTATTTGAATATGGTTTATTAATGGATAATTAAGATGGTGTTTGTTGTTGTGGCCTCTCCCAGTGCAATTGTGTTCTTGGTTTTCCCTGATGGTGTGACTCCTCTGGTCTTGTGGGTCTGAATGTGTATCTTGGGACCCGTGTTTAGGGGTGAGACGTACATGGACTTGGACCTGGTCAAGGGAGCCTAACCACACACATTAAACATAAGCTCTTCTCTCTCCTTCATGCCCGTGACCCCTACCACGAGAGGATTGCTCGTCCCGTCCCCTCCTAGGCGGTGAGGCTGGCAGCTTGGCCGATGGGAATCCAGGGCATGGCAGGCGAGGTGGTGGAGATAAGAGGAGGTGGTGGTGTCGAGCAATGGAGGCTCCAGTTGGGAGTGAGAGGGAGAAGGCCAGAGGTGAGCTGAGAAAGTGGGAGGAGAGCTTGGTGCCGGAGGAGGTCATGCGGGCGGAGGAGGCTTACGTCGAGCCTCGTCGGAGCACGTCGGGTGCGCGGAATTCACCAGAGTAAGGTACGCATTCCCCTCTCTCTTTCGTTTCTCAGTTAAGGCTTGATAGAGTAAAATGATAGATCATGGATAAATGATGTAGAAATCATGCTAAAATAAGGGAAACAATGGGAATGAGATGAATAATCTATTTATGATGAGATCATGCAATTTCATATTGATTTCGTGGGATTTTGCTAGTGGTTTTGGATGCATGCTACAGTAACTTCGTATGAGCTCTATGCCTTTGTAATTTTTTATAGAACAACATGCTTAATGGTTTTGTGTTTGGATTGAGGGGTTTTGAAGTAGACTTGGAGGTCTACACCTCATGTTTTAGTTGTGATTTATGTGGTAGATTAAATGAGTCCGCCCCTCACTCTTATTTTGGGGAGAAGAGACGGCACTAGCTAGGGTGGTTTTCTGCAATCGTAGAAAATGATATGCCGAACTGGGTTCAGTATGCCGAAATGCCCTAGTTGGGTCCCCTAAGCCATTGATTCGGACAACCGAAGTGCACCAGGTTAGGTTCACTAAGTGCACCAGCTTAGGATGTCTGGCACTGTGGATTTAATTGGACTACATGATTAGCATGGATCATAGCACTTGACTTGTATATTTGTTTGTTTGCTGGTGGTGGCAACAAGATACTGCCTAGGGGCTATGGCAGTGGCAGGACTCCCATAGCAAGTTCTAGCGAGGAGCAGGGTAGTAGTTGGGGTGGCATTCGACAAGAGCTGAGCCATATGATGCAGGGATTTGCTCAAACCTTTAGCAAGAACAATACAGATGGGACCAAGGCAGGCCCTTGTCTTAAGCAGTTTTGTTGTTTGAGCCTGCCGACTTTTGATGGCAATGGTAAGCCATAAGATTGTGAGGCCTGGCTTCTTGAGATTGAGAAGATCTTGGAGGGTATGGAGTGCCCAGGTGAGAAGTGGGTCAGATTGGCTACCTTTCAGTGCAAGGGAGACACTGACCAGTGGTGGAGAGCCACCCGTCGCATGAAGTTCCCTGACGCTGATTTGCTGATGATCTCGTGGGTGGAATTCTGAGAGGCCTTCTACGAGAAGTATTTTCCAAAGTATGAGAGAGATCGATTAGACAGGGAATTCAGAAACCTGAAGCAAGGTAGCATGACTATAGCTGAATATGAGGCAACCTTCACCAGATTGGAGCAGTTCTCACAGACATTTGATACTGAGAAGTGCAGAGCCAAAAGATTCATGGAGGGACTGACTCCAGCACTCAGGTCGAGGATCCTAGGCTACGAGTATCTCACTTTGACCAGGGCAGTGGAGCCGCCATGAGGAGGACCACAAGTTGTTTTTGGAGGATCATTCCAAGGGCAAGGGGAAGGTGTTTGCTCCGCGGTCTTTCACCTTTGGGAAGCAGAGCTTGGGCAGTTCTGGGAGCTTTAGGAAGAGAAGGAAGAAGCACGTCGAGTCTGTGGTTGGGGGAGGAAGAGTTGGATACAATCAGGCTAGTTCGAGCAGTGGCCTGGAAAAGAAGAAATTTTGTTTTGTCTGTGGACGTCCAGGGCATGTAGCAGCACAGCGTTACCATCGGCAGCGAAATCCAAAAAAGATGATCTGCTACAACTGTGGAAAGTCTAGGCATATTCAACGAAATTGTCCTAATCCTACAAAGTCAGCTGGGGACACACCCCGTCAGCCAACCAAAGGGCGAGTGTTCTCCATAACTGCTCCTGATGTGGGTCCATCAAGGGATGTTGTAGAGGGTAAGGAATAAAGGCATGTTATGAATTGTAACCTTTCCCTTTTATGTATTGCTGTATATGGTACTCTTCCCTATGTTGTTGTTGTTGTTGTTATTGTTGTTGTTGTTGTTGATGATGGATGTTATAATGCGATATCTAGGTTCCTTTCTTGTGGCTGATCGTATGGCTAGAGTGTTGTTTGACTCAGGGAGTTCTTTTTCTTTTATCTTTGAGTCATTTGTTGTGGAGATTGGGGACAAGCTGGCTAGATTGGCTTTCCATCTTCACATGGTAACTCCACTAGGAGAGCACAGCTCAGCATGGAAATACCTGCGGTCAGTCAATGTGAAGTTGGGGGACTAAGATTTCAAAGCCAATTTGATAGTCATGGACATGCAGGAATATGACATCATCTTGGGGATAGATTGGTTGGTACAACATTCAACTATCATTGACTGTGCAAAGAGGAGAGTCCTGGTTGAGTGCCCAAGTCAGGGGTGGTGTGCAGTGCAAGGAACCAGACCGGGAGGACAAAAGAAGATAATTTCTACAATCAAAGCCTACTGCCACCTATCTAGGGGTTGTCTGGGATATCTGACAAGTGTGGCTATGTCTTCTTCTTTTGCTCTTGGGATACAAGATATCCTTGTAGTTCAAGAATATCCTGATGTTTTTCCAGGGGACTTACCTAGAATGCCGCCGCACTGGGAAGTTGAATTCTAGATCGACTTGGTGCCTGGATCTAGTTCTATTTCGAAGACTCCTTATCAGATGACACTAGTAGAATTGAGAGAACTTAGGAATCATCTTCAGGAGTTGCTGGATAAAGGATTTATTATGCTGAGTGTGTCACCTTGGGGTGCACCGATACTGTTTGTTAAGAAGAAGGATGGTTCACTCTGTCACTATATTGATTACCGGATGCTGAACCAAATTATAGTCAAGAATAAATATCCTCTGCCCAAGATTGATGACTTGTTTGATCAACTTCAAGGGACTTCAGTTTTCTCGAAGATTGATTTGAGTTCGGGGTATCACCAACTGTGGATCTGGGAAACTGATGTGCATAAGATAGCTTTTCGTACCCAGTATGGCCATTATGAGTTTCTGGTTATGCCATTTGGATTGACAAATGCACCAGTTGCTTTCATGGACCTGATGAACATGGTGTTCAGGCCTTACCTAGATCAATTTGTTGTGGTATTTGTTGATGATGTGCTGGTATATTCCCCTGATGTGTAGACTCACCAAACACATTTGAGAATTGTGTTAAAGACTTTGAGGCAACACCAACTCTATGTGAAGTTCTCTAAGTGTGAGTTTTGGCTGGAAGAGGTCACATTCCTTGGCCACATTATTTTAGGCAAGGGGATTAAAGTGGATGCAGCCAAAGTTGAAGTAGTTAGCAGTTGGGCCAGACCCAAAACTATGATGGAGATCAGAAGTTCTTGGGCTTGGCTGGCTATTACAGGAGGTTCATATAGGATTTCTCCAAGATTACAACACCTTTGACTAGATTGACACAAAAGGAGGTTCCTTTCATCTGGGACTGGAGATGTGAAGAGGGCTTCAATGAATTGAAGACTCGACTGGTCACATCTCCGATTTTGACTCTACCCTTGAGGAGTGGGGGGTTTTGCAGTATACTGTGATGCTTGTGGGACAGGATTAGGATGCGTGCTGATGTAGCATGGGAGAATTGTGGCGTATGCCTCACGCCAACTGAAGAACCATCAAAGGAATTATCCCACCCATGATTTGGAGATGGCTGCAGTGGTGTTTGTACTGAAGATCTGGAGACATTACCTGTATGGTGAGTAGTTTGAGGTATTCACAGATCACCGAAGCTTAAAGTATATCTTCACTCAGAAGGATTTGAATCTGAGGTAGAGGAGATGGATAGAATACCTCAAGGACTATGACTTTAGCCTATCCTATCACCCTAGGAAGGCTAATGTGGTCGCTGATGCCCTGAGTAGGTGCACCCACATGATGGCCAGCCTGATGATTAAGGAATGGCGCATCCTAGAGGATTTGGTTGGGTGCAGACCTTTGAGACAATCTTAGAGACTTGTTGGAGCTTGGGTAGCAAATATGTTTGTTCGCCCAAGATTATTGGAGACTATTGTGGCCACTCAACAACTAGACCCCTTTGTGCAGGAGGCTTGGGCTAAACTGGAGGCAGGGGAGGTGCCTCATTTCTCTGTTGGTGCAGATAGAGGACTCAGATATGATCTACACCTATATGTGCCTCAAGTGGAGGAAGTGAAATAGAGACTACTCAATGAAGCCCACCGGTTTAAGTATACAATTCATCCAGGTAGCACCAAGATGTACAAAGATTTGAAGAGAAATTTTTGATGGCCTGGAATGAAGAGAGATAGCTAAGCATGTGATGAAGTGTGCAACTTGTCAAATGGTCAAGATTGAACACCAGAAGCCCAGGGGAATGCTGCAACCTTTGGATATTCCGGTTTAGAAATGGGAGCATGTATTAATAAACTTTGTGACAGGACTGTCTCAGACTAGGAGGAAGAACGACACCATCTTTGTGATTGTGGATCATCTCACAAAGTCAACACATTTCTTACCCATGAGAGTGAATCTCCCATTAGCTCAGTTGGTAGAGTTGTATGTGGCTGAGATAGTCTGACTGCTTGAGGTGCCAGTGTCCATTGTATTTGATAGGGACACCAGGCTTACATCTAGATTCTGGGGAGCATTGCAAGAGGCTTTTGACACCATTCTGCATTTTAGCACAGCCTTCCACCCTCAGACAGACGGACAAACTGAGAGGACTATCCAGACCTTAGAAGATATGTTGAGGGCCTGCACTTTGGATTTTAGAGGGAGCTGGGAGGATCATCTTCCGTTGATTGAATTCTTCTACAACAACAGCTATCACTCCAGCATAGGTATGTAACCGTATAAGGCATTGTATGGCAGACCTTGTAGAACACCTACATGTTGGAATGAAGTAGGCGAGAGACAGCTCCTAGGGCCAAAGATTGTACAACAGTATGTAGAGAAAGTGGACCTAATTAGAAAGAGATTGACAGCTGCACAGAGCAGACAAAAGAGTTATGCTGATCGGAGGCATAGACCTTTGGTGTTAGAGGTTGGAGACTTCGTCTTCTTCAAGATGTCACCAACGAAAGGCGTATTCAGGTTTGGGAAGCAGGGGAAGCTGAGTCCATGCTATATTGGACCCTACAGGATCACTAGAAGGGTTGGGGAAGTTGTCTATCAGTTGGACTTGCCTTTAGAGTTCTCGGGCGTGCATAGTGTGTTTCATGTCTTGATGTTGAGGAAGTGTTTGGCCGCCACATCCCAAGTGATTTCAGTTCAGCCAAGTAAGTTGTAGGAAGACTTGTCCATGATAGAAGACGTTGTATAGATCCTTGATAGGAAGAAACAGGTCCTCAGGAACAAGGTGATACCTCTTGTACTGTTTCAATAGAAGCACCATGGCGTTGAGGAGGCTGCTTGGGAGCGAGAAGCGGACGTGCAGTGCTAGCACCCCCATTTGTTTGATCAGTGAATTTCGAAAACGAAATTCTTTTGAGGGGGGTATGATGTAACATTTGTGCTTGATTTACCATTTAATGTCAAAACCATGGAATTTGTTGTATTATTTGAATATGATTTATTAATGGATAATCAAGGTGGTGTTGTCATTGTGGCCTCTCCTAGTGCAATTGGGTTCTTGGTTTTCCCTGGTGGTGTGACTCCTATGGTCTTGTGGGTCTGTATGTGTATCTTGGGACTCGTGTTTGGGGGTGAGACCTACATGGACTTGGACATGGTCAAGGGTGCCCAACCACACACATTAAACATGAGCTCTTTTCTCTCCTTCATGCCCGTGACCCTTACCACAGGAGGACTGCTCGTCCCGTCCCCTCCAAGGCTGTGAGGCTGGCAGCTTGGCCGACAGGAATCCAGGGCATGGCAGGCAAGGCGGTGGAGATAAGACGAGGTGGTAGTGTCGCACATTGGAGGCACCATCTAGGAGTGAGCGGGAGAAGGCCAGAGGTGAGCCAAGAAAGTGGGAGGAGAGCGTGGCACCGGAGGAGGTCGTGTGGGCGGAGGAGGCTTACGTCAAGCCTTGCCGGAGCACGTCGAGTGCGCAGAATTCACCAGAGTAAGGTACGCATTCCCCTCTCTCTTTCATTTCTCAGTTAAGGCTTGATAGAGTAAAATGATAGATCATGGATAAATGATGTAGAAATCATGCTAAAATAAAGGAAACAATGGGAATGAGATGAATAACTTGTTTATGATGAGATCATGCAATTTCATATTGATTTCGTGGGATTTTGCTAGTGGTTTTGGATGCATGCTACAGTAACTTTGTATGAGCTCTATGCCTTTGTGATTTTTTATAAAACAACATGCTTAATGGTTTTGTGTTTGGATTAAGGGGTTTTGAAGTAGACTTGGAGGTCTACATCCCATGTTTTACTTGTGATTTATGTGGTAAATTAGATGAGTCCGCCCCTCACTCCCATTTTGGGGAGAAGAGACGACACTAGCTAGGGAGGTTTTCTGCAATCGCAAAAATGGTTGCAGAAAATGGTATGTCGAACTGGGTTCAGTATGTCGAAATGCCCCAGTTGAGTCCATTGAGCCATTGATTCGGACGATTGAAGGTTTTTAGTCGACCAAATCAGAGGATTTCAAACGATTGGACGAATTTGGCCGACCGTTCTGGCAAGGAACTGGTAAAACTGACAGAGATTTGAAATACCAAAATATTTTGGTTGACCGAATTAGGGATTTTCGGTCGACCGGGACCCTATGTAGTATGCCGAATCAAGACCCAGGGCTATATTGAGAAATGTTTTGTAAAATGTTAATGAAATGAGATAAATGCATGAAAAATGTGTGAAATGCATGGAAATGAATTATGAGATGTTTCATGTAAACAAGTTGTTTTCATAATGTTTTCCATAAATTGTTAAACATGGAATATGTGGAAATGAATGAGGACCCATGAGAGGAGTGAATACATGGCATGATAAACCATGGAATGAATGAGAATGTGAATGACTGGTTTTGAGAACCATAGATGAAAAATGTGAACAATGATGTGTGAGATTTACAAAGGGTTTTATGAATGAAAACTAGTTTTGCCAAATGATTTAAAATGAAACTTTGCATGTATTTTCAAAAGAGATTTCTGAGATTTGTAGGAACCACAATTAGACTAAGGCTTGCCGACAGGGGTAGTGAGACCTCTAGAGATGTTGGGGACATGTCCTTGGTTGTGGTTGCCGAGTTGTGGTCTAGGGTTGAAGCTTCGAGACTGTGGTGGTACTATAGGACCCAAGGTACGGTAGACCCGAACTACCCTTAGTGCCGGTGTTGGTCGGATCTGGGGTTAGAGTCCCCAGGTGCTCGGGCACTAGGGCGTCGTGAGGTCACACTCCGTACTTGTACCAGTGAGGGTACGCTTTTGAGGCTACGGCCAGGGCAGTTGAACTCTTGCACGGGGTGATTCACTGTGGCACTACAGTGTGGTTGGGGATGGAGCCTTGACAGCTGCTTATGGTCAGGTCAATCGCCTGTGGCCAGGGTGATACGATAAGTTTTGAGATATGAATTAAGATTTGTGTTGATTTAGTTTCCAGCCTTGGTTTGTTGTGATTTCTAATAATGGGTTGAATGGTTCTTTGGGTTGGAAGCCTAGATGAAAAATGGTTTTCCTGATTTGTGCATAAAGATTTTGCTAATGAGCATGAGGTTTTAAAAAGGAAAGGAAAAGAAAGTTTTGAAATAGCATCTTCTACGAATTTTGCCAAATCGCGTGTGTTGGCTTTTCGATGATTGTGGTTTCTTGAAGTTTTCTTACAATATGGAGTTTTTGCCGATTTTGCTGTTGTTCTTGGGGCAGGTATTGGGTGACGTTCCTATCACTCACGCATGGTTTTCATTTTGCCTTGTCTCAGGTGCTTTGGAGGAGGTGCAGTCTTGTCTGGTGCATTGCTTTAGAGCAACATTTGCCACACACAGGTCTAGGTGTTTGACTTTATTTATTTAATTCTGTTAATTTAGATTTAAACTGTTGCCTTGGGTAGTGTTTGTACTGTTGTGTAGCACAGAGGCGTTACAGGATATCTTCTTCTTATATGAAAATAAAGATTTGTAATAAATAAGTTGGTATTAGTGGTTTTAATGATGATGTGCTAAGTGATATAACTCTCCTTTCTCAAAAAAATTGGCAATTATTAATATAGTATAGATATAGATAGGCCTGAATGTGTATCCTAAGCACCTATCTTTTCTACCATATTGTGACCATGCCGGTGGAACCCTACCCTGCTCTCCCCTACCGGGTGCGTGGAAGCACTCGAGGAGACCTGATATGGTCACAGCGAAGATGGTGAATCCGGAGAAGAAGACTAGACTCGGAAACACCAAGGGAAGATAAGAAAGGATAAGGAAAGGAGTCGCCACCTAGTCTTTTAATGGAAAGACGAGGAAAACCAAACACACAAGAAAAACCATAAAGCAAACGAGATGTAGAAAAGATGCGTGCTCTATGCTTGATGGATATGATGCACAAATGAATGCGAGCCAGAGAAAAGATAACGATTCTGGCAACGCAAGGGGAAGGGGTTAGGCCCCCCCATGCGCCTGAGAAAATTCGGTCTTTCTAGGTTTCCTACTTGTCATATGGTCTTAAGGATTTGTGCTTGCTTATTCTAAATGCTCATGCTAAAGATGATTGAAAACATGCCAAATCCAAGAGAAGAAATGAAATAAAGAGAAAAGGTTAATCCGAGGGTCAAATGTAGGCATTGAGAATGCCGCTTTACTGTACGCCCTTGGGCAATGAGGAAAATCGTGAAAATCGAGAAATCCTCGGAAAGCATCTCACAAATCAGTGGAAATTTGGATAAATCCGAGAAAATCAAATTGGGAAAATAATCCTCTTTCTGGGACAATGTCGGCTTTGTTAAGCCTTTTACTGTACGCCCTAAGGCGAGGGAAAGCCAAATCAAATCTAAAGATGCAAAAATTGGAAAGAATCCCGGAGATGGCGAGAAAACCAAGCTCGAAAAGAGTTGGAAAAGAAAAGGCAAGAAAATTGCATGAAAAAGTGCGACAAAACGTGCAAAATGCATGTGTGAGTGTAAAAATATGAATTCTAGGGGCCTTTGTGCAAAAATCCTAAATTCTGAATAAAAACTGAAATTATGAAGCCCAAACCATCAAAAATACATAGGAAAACACATTTTATGCAATTATGAAGAAATCTAGGGTCAAATGTGCAAATATGTGCATTTTGGGCCAAATTGAAGTTTCTTTGGGGTTAAAATGCAATTCTGCCACTAAAACATGCATTTAATGCAATTCAATGGGAATTCAGGGTAAAATATGCAAGAAAAAGATCCATGAAAGTTTCATGGGCAATTCAGTAAATTTACCCTAGAAACATGCATTCAGTGTGAAATCTATAAATTTCAGGGGCTAAAATGCAATTTTGACAGAAAAAAGTGCGTTCAGAAAGGTTTCAGAAAAGTTCAGGGTCTTAAATGCAAAGACAATGGATTAAAATGCTTAAAAAGAAACTCTAAGGGTTTTTATTAAACTTTTAAACCTGGAAAACATTATTTTGAATACTCAGGGTGCATAATGCAATATTTTCAGTTAAAACTTATTTAAACGATTTATGAAAAATGATTCAGGACCTATTTGTAATAAAAAAAAGGACCTATTTGTAACAGATCAGAAATTTCAGAACTTTATTAAAAGAAAATTGTTTTTTTATTTTTTTTAACAGAAAAGGCAGCAACGGCCGCCGCCGATGGAGCTCCGCCGTCAACGACCGCCGAAGGGACCACTGGAGGCTATCCCGTGGTTTGATCTAAGATTAGACCCCATGGGAAGCAAGAAAAGGAAGAGATCCTACGGCTTGGATCAAGGTTCTAACGGCTGGAGCGAGCTACCCGTCCTCCTCGCCGTCGAGCACTCCGGCAACGGCATCAGGGAAGAAGAGGGACAGTTGGAGCTGAGGCGCAACGATCCGGAGGTCGCGGAGGCTCGAAAGGGCGTTGAGGAGCATCTTCTCTCCTCTGGGGGCTCAAATGACGGATAAAGAGGTGAGGGAGACTCCGGCTGCCACTCTCCGGCAAGTGAGGTCGCGGGCATGCTCCAGGGGTCATGGCTCAGCTCCAGAGGCTCTGGCATGCTTGGGGCGCATCGTGGAGGCTTTCTAGAGGTTCAGAGCGGCACAGCGGGGCTGGAAACTCAGTGTCCTTCTCTGGCTCCGGTCGTCTTCTCCGGCGACGGTGAAGTCACGCAACTCCGGTGATCTTCTAGTGGAGGCCTTCGCGGCGGTTGGAGAGGGAATTTGAGGGGCGGAAAAGCAAGAGGGAGGCCAGGAGATGTAGACCTAAGGTTCTAGGACCAGGGACAAGTCCTGGATCAGCACCCCCACCTATATCAACTGAAAACGGCGACGGCGAGGTCCGGGGAGCGATTCCGACTAGAGGAGGCCTCTGGCTTGATTGGAAACGATCCAGAAAGACTAAGGAAGCTCTAGGAAACTAAATTCGAAGCTAAACGAGGCTGGGGGAGGGTGTACCGGACCTGGCAGTGTGTGTGGCCTCTGTTGCTCATCGGAAGTGGCCTGAACCCACGCTTCTCACCTCCACGAGCTCCTCTCTCTCTTTGGAATTCTCCCTCGCTTCTCACTCGCTCTGGAATTCTCTATTTTTCCCCTTTGTTCCCTCTGCTTCTTCTCTGTTGCTCCTCCTTTTATAGGTGAACCCATCATGAATTCTAACAAACAGCCACCACCCGTAACAAACCACAACAGAACCCGACCTCCTGTAACAAACCAGCATCACGGCTGTCCCCCACGCAGCTGCATCTTGTCTGCCCGCGCGCCCACAGCGATCAACGACTGTCCAAGCTTGCAGCGGCACATCTAGCGGCTCTGGTTCATGGGAGGCTCGAGCTCGGGAATGGCTGCAGCTGGGTGACATGGTGAGATGGGCTGGAAGAGGAAAGAGGTAAGGTCTGTTGTGATGCAGAATGGGGATATTGGGTTCTGGTGAAATCAGTTGAATGAAAGAAATGGGTTTATAAGGTAAAGGAAAAAAATGTAAATAGAGACGAGGAGATGGGTTGTTGGGTTGGAAGAGGAAGAAGGCAATGGGCTGAGTTGTTGCATTATGGGCCTTTATGGGCTTAATGGGCCTAATGGGCTTAATTGGGCCTAAGTGGGCCTAATTTGGCCTAAGTGGGCTTTGTGGGCCTTCATAGGCCTAGGTGGGCCTAAGGGCCTTGGTGGGCTTCCATAGGCCTAAGTGGGTGTTCTTTGGCTTTGGGATCATTTATGATTAAAGGCCCAGCTACCACAATTCCAGCCTGCAGACCTGTAAAATGGGGGTGTCTACACATATTATATCACATCATGTTCTCTTAAGTATAGTGTCATTTAGATCAGATAGTGGATTATGTCATGTACTTATCATGTTAGGCTAACTCAGTCTATAATTTTTCCAATAACAAGTCATGTATTTTCACAAAATTATGATTGATTATTGATGATATCATAATATTAAAAAAGGACAATATGTATTTGGATTCACTTTGGTGTTAATATGCTTAGTTGTAACGCCCCGATCCCGGGCACGCTACCAAAACACAGTATCAAGCATAATTACACTAATTACAGAAACATTAAATAACTGTAACTAAGGCTCACCTTCAGCATCACAATGTGCGGCTAGAAGCTCCAACTCCTACATTGGAACTCGGTTGCACGCAGTCTGTACCAGAAAACCAAATAAGCATGCATGAGTAATATCTAAGTCACCCAGTACGCGTCCCAAACATACAAACCACAAAATCTTGGCAAAAACCGTAAAAACTCATTTCTTTTGTTTTTCAAAACTTGGTTTTCATTTTGAAAATCCTCTTTTCTTTTACTGGAAAATCATTTGGGAATTCAATCCCAAATCCATGCTTTTTCAAAAGCCATGTTTCTTTTAAAACCTTTGGAATTCATTTTCCAAAACATATCTTTTTCAATACTTGGGATTTCTTCCCCAAAATCACACTTTCAATTCACATTTTTGACCAGATCCAGCCTAAAACACAGTGCATCACGGCTCAAAACCAAATCAAAAATACAAGCTAGCAACTGGTAAAAACACCATCATCATTTCATTTAAGGATCTTAGGACTAGTTCATAAGTCCAATCCTGACCAAACCACATTTCTTTTTCTTTATTCATTTCTACTTTTCTTTATTGTTGTTACCTTGATCAGGAGTAACCAGGCGCACAAGCAGTAAGTGAGGACATTCTTCCCCTACTTTTTTGCACTACCGTGGTGAAATTCCCTGTGCCGGATGTCACCGCCCCGGCCAACCGGCCTCAATTTCATTTTCATATGTGCACGGGGATACGTCTCTGTCTGATGCCCCGTCGGTGACCCGAACAACTAGGTCCAATGACACAGGCTTAGCCTACACCGTCGGTGACCCGAACAACTAGGCTCAAAAACCTAGACTCAACCTACACCGTCACGAGCTCGGTGACCCAAACAATTAGGTACAACGACCCAAGCTCAGCCTACACCGTCGGTGACCTGAACAACTAGGCACGAAAACCTAGGCTCAGCCTACACCGTCTCAAGCTCGACAGTCACATTATTAGTGTTCCATTTCAAAACTCTTTCAACTTTCTTTTCAAACCATTTTCCATTTCATTCTTTTCGTTGCAGGACTCTATTTCCTTGCAACACCTGACCCTCCATTAGGGATCCCAACTCAAGCCATTAAAACCATGCTTAAAATCATAAATTGGGTCTCATGCCCAAAACCACACAAAATCATCCTTTTCATTCATTTATGGGATTAAAACCCAAAACCACGCCCAAATCTATTTATTTGGGTTCCACATTCCTCCATGTCATTACACGGGGAAAACATCATTAACACATACTCAACATACCATTAAAACCATTTATCCTTCATTTAAACTCATATTTATTCATACCAGGTTCAGGGCAAAAATGGTAGACCGAATCTTAGGTTTGGTATACCGAAAATTTTCGATATACCGAAAACCCCTGAATCAGTTGACTGGGTGTTTTCGGTCTATCAATATCAGGTATCTGGCAAAATCAGCTAGGATTTTAGCATACCGAATTCCCCGCAGACAGGGCACACCCCTATTTCGGGCGGCGGAATTCGCCCAAAGTGGGAGTCCCAATCGGACCCTCCAAATGTACATCAAAAATTTCTATAAAATCATAGGGCGTAGACCCTTGAGTCTACTTCAAATCCCCTCAAACCATTCATGATTCCATCCACCACACAATTCATACGAAAATCATAAGGGAAAGGGGCTCAAGAACGACTACTGTAGCCTTCAACCCCAAAATTGCATTTCCCCTACAAAAACCAATCCTAACTGCATGATATCTATATTCTAATGCGCTATAACACATTACCATTCATTTCATGATTTTCCCACAATTTCCATGCATTTATTCAATTTCCATGCAATTAACCCATTGTTAATGAAACACTGAACGGAGGAAGGGAAAGGGGTCGCGTACCTGGCTCAGCCCTCCGGCGAACCTCCTCGAGCCCCGGTTAAGCCTCCTTGCACCAACGGAACACACGAGCGGCTCACCACCTCCTCGATTGCGTGTCGTCGTTCTTCCTCTGCCTCTTCCTCCTTGCGTCGCGACTCCCCTCTTCCACGTTCCTCTACCTCTCTTATCCCCTCCTCCTCCTGCACCACACCAGCCGCCCATCGCATCGGAGATGACGGCGAGGCACGGGTCGTTGGATGGTGGTGGCACTAGCTGAGTAGGGTGAAGGGGAAGAAGACAGGTGTGTCGTGGGCTCGTGAGTGCGAGAAGGAGAAAAAGAAAGAAAGAAAAGAGGAAAGATCAGGCACGTAAATCGAGGTGACTGTGCATCCTTAAATCGGACTCCACATTGGTCCCAAATCACAACCAGGTGCACAGAAAGCCAACCACAAGCTCACACATCCAAGAAACAACAGATTATCCATTAATAAACCATTTAAGCAATATAACAATTAATTACATGGTTTATAAGTAAAATGGATAATTAGGCCCAGATGTCACATTAGTAGTCCATTAACAATGTCAAACATGTGATAACTAGGTTAATTCAATTATAATGGTATTGAATCAAATGGTAATCATGTCAAAGTATTGCCAAGTCTAATGTCATTGTGTGTTTTTTTTCTTTTTCGTCATCTCATCTCACAAATATAATTATGACATCTCAAAGTATCCCATAGTTGCCCTACATAATATTCTAGAGCTCATTTTGTTGGATAGGTTTAGTGACAAAATCTTTGTTTGAGTTCTACGAGATGTTAATCATATTACTACTAATGTATTCATTAATGTCGTGTGTACATTGAAACTTTTCTACACAAATGGGTCTATGATTATGCTCTAGTCATCTTAGCAATACTGACCCTAGTTTTTAACTTATTTATTAAATTAAATTTGAATCATATCATCATTGTTCTATCTTATGGTCTACAACATACTTTGTAACGACTCAGTTTTAGAAGTGGTGCTTTGGCCAAATATTTTAATGGAGTTCTAAGTTGTTAGATGCTGGGTCCCTTGCATTTAGTGGGAAATGCAGTTTTCGCACTGTCTTACGCTTGGATTAGTGAGGTTCTGGCCTTTTTGGTGTGGTGTGGTTCGAGTGTTGTGTTGGCTCTCGTGGGAGTTTTGAGGGTTTGCTGTGTGCTCTAGTGGCGAATCTCGATTTACATGAGTCGTGTGGACGTGGAAGGTCGTGTGGTCTAATTTCATACTTACGGCTTCCTCTCTTTCCTTCCCTTCTTTCTCTTTCCTTTCCTTCTTTCTTTTCTTTCTTTTCTCTCCCTCGGGCCCCACCCCCACTCCTTCATCTTCTTCCTCCTCTTCTTCTTCTTCTTCGTTGGAGGGAGGAGAGACAGAGAGAGATTAAAGAGAGAGAGGGGTGAGATGTGAGAGAGAGAGAGAAAGATGGCCGAAGAAGGGAAGATGCAGCTGCTGCCGTTGTCATGTGAAAGAGGAGAGGAGCAGCTTGTGGTTGAAGGAGGAGCATCATTGTTCGTCTCGCGCCGTCGCATCTTCAGTGGAGGTACGCACCCTGTAGATTTTCTTTTGGTTCCAAATTTATACCATAGGTGCATGATAGTATGCTAGTAATTGTAGTAATTTTATTAGAATTTATTGTACATTTGTGGGCCATTTATGGTTGAATTTATGATTTTGGATGAATAGTGTCTCCTTTGTATTTTTTGTTGATTTCTCAAGATCTGCTTGATGCATCTCGGTGTTACTTGTTTGGTCTGGAAGATCTCATCAAGATCTTCATTTTGATATATTGTTTGCATGATTTGGATTAGTGGTTTACAGGATTGAGTCTTGGGTCCCATTTCGGGGTGCCTTACAGTCCCCTAGTTCAGCATGCCGAATTATTTCGGTATGCCCTTTTTGTTGCAGATTTTTCCCATTGACCCCTGGTTCGATCGACCGAATTCGTTCGGTCTGCCATTTTGAAAGTCTTAGGTGTTGACAGAATTCCTAGTTCGGTCGACCGAATGTTTTTGGTCTACCGAATTAGGGGTTTTCGGTCAACCAACTAGCTTTTCGGTCTGCTGATTTGGTGCCTTGAGCCTAAATTCGGTCGACCGTCCTATTTTGGTCTACTGATCCAGGCCCTGATCTTGTATTAAGATGTTTTATGTTTTGATTAATATATATATATATATTTATATTTATATACATATATGTGTATATATATATATAAATCTTGGGGAGATAAATATAATGGCATAAATGGTTAGGATAATCATTAGAATGATTATAGGATTTGCTTAAATTGAATTAACAAGATTCCATTTAGGACATGGGTGGAATAAAAGATGAAATGATTTAGAAATAATAGGTTCTTTCCCCAGATGGTTTAGACTGGACTTTAGGGATAATGATAGCATCCCTAGGTCTAGGGCTTGTGTGGTTTTGTGTGTGGTGCATTGAATAGAGTATTTAGCGACACTGTTCTGGATGTTTGAGTCGATCTGGTTGTGCTTCTGAGGGACACAAGTCACGAGGTGTCTTACTCTTGGTACCAGAGCATATAATTCTGGTTGTGTTTGCTTTGCTGTGGTGTCTTCTAGGTGGGTTACTCAAAGGACATTTTTGTTGGTGTTTTCTTGGGTTGTGGTTGTGGGTTGAGCGTGGTGCTCGTGAATCCCGACGCTCCCAAGGTGTTTTGCCTAGGCCTGACAAGAGAGCTGTCAAGGTTATGTTTTGTTTGTGGTTTCTCGGCCTTGGGTTTCCGTGCTGCTGCTGGACATAGTGTTTCTTGAGTTTTAAAGGATATTTAATGGTTTTTGAAAAGGTTTTCCAAAAAAGAGAGTTTTGAAAAGTGAAAAGTACAGATTTGAAAATGGTTTTGGAAAGAGTTTTTTGATGCTTTCTGTTGCATTGAGGGCCGAGATACCTGAGGCTTCGGGTCTTGGAGGTATGACACTCCTCGACTGTCGTTTCTAGGCTAGAGTTGTGGTCCACAGGTTGAGGTGTTTCGTGGCATGACGAGGAGTTATGATACTCCTATTGTCACTGTGAGCATTAAGGCTCAGGTGTTGTCGAGTATGGAGGTATGAGACTTCTTCCTGAGTACCGTGTGTAGGGTGTCGTAAGGAGGCGTATCCTGTGGTGACCAGTGCAGGTGGGTCGCACACCCTGTAGCTGGTAACATCTTGAGAGACAAGACTGCCTTCCCAAGAGGGGTTGTCTTTGTTGAGGGTTCTCTAGGAAGGAGAATCACGGGACGGTGGTTAGTTCCTGCATAGGTTGGCACAGCGTGGCAGTGCAAACGCCATGGTTGCTCCTCAGTGGACTACTTGTGGCCAGTGTTGTCTGCTTGGCGCTAAGCAGCTCGACACACTGTTTGTGCATGTGTTTGTGTAGAGTCCTAGTTCAGGAAATCAGGCTCTCGGCCTATAGGAGGCCGTGGCTTTGACGCCTGTTGAGGCGTAGTGTTTTGGGACCGGTGGCTCTGTTATTTTGGGAGCGGTGGCTCTGTGGCTTGGTATTGTGCTTTGGTCCAGAGGAGACCATGTTGTACAAAGCAAAGGCTCCGTAGTTGTGCTAAGGTGTGGCTTTTAGGGCTTGACTTGGCAAGAGTGGCCACCTCAAGCATGTATAAAAAGATTTTGAAAGAGCACGCACATGGTTTTGAAAAGGAAAAGAAAAGAATGGTTTTAAAGGCATGGTTTTGTGATTTTGTGGCCTGCCAGGCGATGGTAGACTGCCTAGTTTGGTGTTGCGGCATCTGGGAGGGATGCCAGTGCTTGTGTGCTGAGTGTCAGTAGATTGTCCTTTTGGTTTGGCGGTATCTGGGTGTGATGTCTGTACTTGGCTGCCCTCGGTATAGGTTGTGGAGTTGTAGGTGGGGTGCGTGCTGGGTGACCGTTAAGTGGTTACTCACGTGTACTTTGTTTTGTGTGTTTTGGCAGGTGCAACATAGTAGCTGCTGATTGCTAGTGCATATAAGAGGAGTCACGCTACCACACATCATGGATCCAGGTGAGTGTTAGTTTAGTTTTATTTCTATTGTTTAGTAGTTTTATTTTATTGTTGAGAGTGCTAAGCCTTAGCTACATTATTAGTGTAATTGTTGGTTAATAATAAAGATAAAAGAAATAATTAAATGGAAATTTGTAGCTAGGTTTAGTGGTAACAACTTGAGAGTCGTTACATACTTTAATTATACAATTTTTTATTTTTTTTATATTCTTTATTAGAATTATTTTAAAATAAATAATTAAAATTTACTAAAATATTACTAAGCTTCAAATCTTGAGATCAGGTGAGTCTAGGACTTCTTTCAACCTTTTGTCTCTCTTTGGATGTAGAATAAGAAAAGTAGGAATAAATGGAAAGTGGTATTAGTATTCTGATGGTATTGCTATTCAGTTTGGAAGTAATTTTCTTTTAAAGGTAAATAAGTGTGTACAGGAAGATATTCTGGTTTGAATGAAAAATGGAATAAGTATCAGATTAAGTGTCGGAATAAGTGAAAAACATGTAGATTAATAATAATCAACTTGATTATTAAAATATATATCTAGTTTAAATTATATATACATTATATTATATTTACATTAATTTTTATACTAAAAATAAACACACCATCTACATACATGTATGAGAATAACTTAATGGAATAACTTTATTCCACCTTTCTTGTGGAATAGCTATTCTAGAATAAGTAAATCAAAATAGGAATTACTATTCCGCTATTATTCTACTTTTTGATTTGCCAAACGGAATTACTATTCCAATTCTACCTTTATTTTGCCCTTATTCTTGCATCCGAACATGACCTTTAAGTTTAGTCCTAGTCATTAGATTAGATCTAGGATGTAATCTAAGAAAAATCATATGAACAAAATCACACACGCCCACATAGTCTATGCATTCCTAACAATCTGCACTCATATTCTATATAGTTCACAAATCATATTCATTACTCATTCAGTTTGTACAATCTTATACAATCTATACAATACACATTCATAAATCATACATGTAAAAATAAGTCTTAAACTTGGTGGAACATTTCTTGTGATAATATTAAATAGATCGTATTTAAAACTTAAATACATGTATTTTCTAATGTACATGTGGTTAAAAAGAGGAAAAGGTTACATCCATGTGTTACAACATTATTGCACCGATTTTTCCATTTATTTTCTCTTGGCTTTGTTTCCAATTTTGCACATTGTCATGCTTATTTGAGTTATTGTTTTTGAAACAAGCTAGTGTATTTGTTGGGAAAAAAACCCCAACATTTTTCTGGCAGAATTCAAATCTAAAGGTAATGTGAAAATCACTTCCACTGATCATGCTTATTCAATGACCTACTGACATCTCATTTAGTGTTTGCTAAGTGGATGGTAGTTTCCATCATATGCACAACATGATATATCGATCTCATCGCATCTTGTTGACTTGCAATGGATTCCTTTTTATAAAAAAGTAAGGACACAATATGTGCAAACACCACAATAGCCATCTCAAGATTATGAGGTAGGTAGCTTCTTTTGAGATTCTTTAGTTGGCAAGAAGCATAAGTCACAACATTGTTATGTTGCATAAGATTAAAATTCAACCTAGATTCACAAACATCATTACACATGATGAAACCACCACTTCTAGTAGGCAAGGCCAACATAGAAGGCAAAATCAATCGAGCCATCAACTTATTGAAGCTCTCTTCACAATCCTAGTCCCACACAAATGGATCCCCTTCCCAGCCAATCTTGTCCAAGGTGCCACTATCTTGGAGATGTCTCTATTGAATCCCCAAGAATAGTTCATGTTAGAGTTTGTTATTGTTATATGGGTTATTGTGTAATGGTTATATGGAGGTCTGTTTAGTCTATATGGATACCATTATAACTATATATATGTACTTAGTGATTGATCAAGAATAACAATTATCTTTTGCCTTCTCCACTAAACATGGTATTAGAGCACTAGGTTTTCTTCACAACACCCCAACCCTAGCTGCCACTACTGCCGGCCTCCCTCTCCCTGCCTGTCGGCCCTTGCCAGCCCTTCTCTCTCCACCGCCAGACACTGCGGCTCTCCCTCCAGCACCGCTGGACACTGTCGACCTCTCCTTCCTGCTTGCCGGCCACTACCGGCTCTTCTCCTAGCCTTGTCGGCCAATGCCAGCCATTCTTTCGACGTCCAGACCTGCTACGGGCCCCTCCACGTCCTCTGCCAACCTCCTCTAGCGCCGGTTGCTCCTTTGGCCATCACAATAGAAGCTGTTAGCCCCTTCCCTAGCTTCCGCCGCCTCCTCCCACTGCCGACTGCCAAGGGTAGGCCTCCTGGCCTTTTGCTGCTGCACTGCCTCGTCCTCCTTTTTCTTTCGGAGGGCTTCTCTTCCTCCTTCGGTGACGTGAACAGCCCTTGTCACCGGCTAGGGATGGTTTGCTAGGCTATTTCTCTCCTCTAAACTCTACTATGGTCTCTATTATTATGTGATATTTGCTGTCTCCTTGCTATTATCCTCCCTATTGCTACGTACTCTTGCTCTTATGGCTTCCTCTTCGGTTCCTACTTCTGGCAATGTTATGCTGCATACACTTAGTGGGACTTCTGTCAAGCTTGATGGTAGAAGCTACCTTATATGGTGTGACCGTGCCCTGGCCCAAGGGGCCATCCGGCGCGAAGGTCGCGCTAGAGGAGAGGAGGCCACAGCCATGCCAAGATGGCGAGGGCGCGAGATGGGACGAAAAGGAGAGAAATAGAGTCGCCACCTAGTCTTTTAAGGGAAAGACGAGGAAAACCACAAACGAATCACTAAAAGTGAATGAATGAGACGCAAACGTGAAGGCCAGATGTCTACTAATCAGAGGATGGGTAAGGATTCCTATTACGCACGGGGAAGGTGTTAGGCACCCCCGTACGCCCAAGAAGCTCGATCTTTCTAGTCTAATTCGCTTGCTTGAGGCTAAATGAATGTTTGCTATGCCTAGATTGTGTTCTAATCATGCTGATGTGAGTGTCAAGACAAGACTGGATGGATGTGCAAGACGATGTGCAAAAATTACAGAGAAATCCACATGAATTGACAAAATCGCAGAAAATCACATGAAATGACGATGTTTTTGTAAAGAACGCCTCCGAAAATCATGTTGATGTCAAAAGGATAAAAAGTTGAGTCAACCCAGGTTCTCGGAATCATGGAAAAAGTCGTGAAAATCAAAAAAGAGAAAAATAATTCGTGATGGGGTCAAATGTCGACCCTTAGGTCTATTAATGTACGCCCTCGGGCGATGAAATCCAAATCAAATCAAAAAAAATCTGAAGTGTAGGATTAAAGCAAATCAAATCGGATAATGGATAAGAAACTCTAAGGACAAAGTGAGGAAAGAAATCCATGAAGGAAAGGCATAGGATGCCGGCTCGCCAAATAGGGATACAAATGTGAGGAAAATGAATATGAAATGCATGGCCAAATGCCTAAATGCGTAAAAACTCTAAAGGATGGTCTAGACATGGACTATGCAAGACTAGTGCAAAAATTGACATGTATGCTCATGAATTAGAGGCATAAGGGCAATTTGGTCATTTCCCTAACCAGATGTGATAAATGTTTGCATGGGAGTGATGCATGGCCTAAGTTATGTCAAATGCCTAGAAGATGTTATTTGCAAGAAACATGGGGGAGAAAATCAACAAAATGATTTAAACACAATAAAGGACAAACATAAGGGCCAAAATGCAAAAATCACAAAAGGAGTGAAAATCTGGATGAAAAAAACATGTTCACGACCCCTATTCTAACATGCAAATGATGGGTCCAATGTCAATGTAGCACAGTGATGTAAAAGTTGCACTTGGATAATTTCTTGAAAATTCAGGGTCTGAAGTGTAAAATTCACACATAAGTACAAATGTGACCAACATGTAAGGCTAAAGATCAAATCTCAGTGAAAACATGATTTTTAAATGGAATCAATGATTAAATGCAAAACATGAAATGCAATGAGTGAAAAATGCCCCAAAATATGCAGGAAAACATTAAAAACCCTAAATGATGGATTTGGAATTAATCTAAGGGTCAAAATGTAAATTTTATGCTCAGAAACGATTTGATGTGAATTCAGGGACTTTTGTACAAACTTTTTGGACCTGAATGTGATAAAAATTGGGATTTTATGTTGGTAAGTGCAATTATGAAGTTTTCTGAGGTCTAGGATGCAAAATACACATGAAAAACCCATTTTTAAAGTTCTAGGGGCTTAATGCAAAAGACCAAGACCAAGCTGTAAAGAAAATTCCATTTTCATAACAGTCAGTGTGACTTTTAAATATTTTAGGGCTCAGAATGAAAATTTCACAGAGAAAACTTGCTTTAAAAAGTTTCTGGGGCTAAATGCAAATGTTCAGGACCTAAATGTAAGGAAAATATGTTCCAGGGACCTAATTGTGATAAAAACATGCATGAATAGGACTGCAATGCAATTGAAATTTAAACAGGACAAAAAGTGCAATATTCACAATGCAATTTTAAATTATGAAAAGTCAAGGGTCACAAAATAAACTTTCAGGACTCATTTGCAAAGAAAACATGAATATAGGAGTCTTACTGTGAAGAAAAAAAAATATATGGGACTAAAAATGAAATTAAAACTTTAAATAGGAGTAAACATGCAATATTTACATAAATAATAATGAAATGAAACTTATTTAAATCTCTAGTGGCTTAAACATAAAAATACAGGACGTAAGTGTAATAAAAAAAGGACTTAAAAGTAATAAAAAATGACCTAGATGTAGGAAAGGACCTAAATGTAAGGAAAAATGACCTGAATGCAATAACAAGGGACCTGAAAGCAATTGTAGGGACCTAAAAGTAATTAAAATAAGGACCTAAATGTAATTATTAAAAAATTAAAAAAACAAAAAAGAAACAAAATCCTAAATCTATTCTATTCGAAGATCGCCGGCGATCCGTCTCCGGCGCCAACTTCGGCGAGCTCCCATCGGCGACGCAACAGCGGAAAGGCAGCGGTGGCAGTCGAGGAAGCACGGGGACACCACGGCGAGTTCCTCTGTGGCGGTGGTCTCGCTTGGGGAGGCCTCCCCCACCTCGCGCTCCGGCATGCGGCGGTCGTCGCCGGAGAAGACGACAGCGGAAGCTCCTGGCGGCGGTTTCGTGGCTGGAACGTTGCGGCAAGCACCGGGGAACCTTCAGCGACGCACAGCGGGGCAGTGGAGCGTCGCGGATGAGGCTGGAATGGCGTGGGGCACTCTCCTCATCACGAGCACTGGCGAGGCGTCCCGTCAACGTCCTAAGTGGGGCTGCAGCGGCGAAGGAGCGCGGGAAATGGTTGGGGAGCTCTGGGGGCTCGCGGTAGTGCTCCTAGAGGTTGTGCGGAGGTCTGGGGACCCTCAGACCACCCCTCCTGCTAGGTTCGCCGGCGATGACTCCAGTCATCTCCCACGACGACGATGAGCGGCGCTCTGTCAGCCTGGTCCTCCGCGAGGCCATCCGCGGGCTTAGGGAGCATGGGGGAAAAGGGAGGAGAAGGAGGGGAGGCCCATAGGGCCTTCCTCAGACCTGAAGGCCTCTGGCCTCGCCGGTGGTGGTGAACCCACCACCGGAGGCAAGAACGACGGTGCACAGGACCTGTGCACTCCGCTGGGATGCAATCTAAAGGACACTAGAGATTCTATATTGCCGAAAGGAGCTCAATTGGAAACTAAAAGGGGGGGTGAAAGTACCTGAAATGATGGGTTGGTTGTCCTCCAGCGAAGCTCGACGGCGGTGCTCCTCTGGGCTGATGCTCCGACAGGTTTCAGGGGGTCTCCTCGGTTGCATAGGTGATGAAGGGAAAAGCTCTGGATGTGGTGGCAGTGGCTGGGGTCTGGGGCTGACGATCGAGGTACTCTCGAGTGGTTCTCCCTTCTTCTTTTCTCTGCTCTCCGTTCAGTTCCCTCCCTCCCCTCTGGTTGCAATTCCTCCAAGTCTTTTAAGAGGGATGGAATGTGGGGAGGAGGTCGTGGCTGGTGGTTGCCACTGACCAGAACATGGAAAGGGGGAGTGGGGAGAGTGATCGCTGCAGTTGGGGAAGAAGAAACACTGTTGATTTATTTTTCCCCGTTTCCTAAGTTGCTGGTTAATGGATGAATGGATTGGTGTTGGGCTTAACGGGCCTGGTTTTGTGGGCTTTTAGTTTAGTTTTTTTTCCTTTGTTTTGTTTTTGGTTTTGCTTTAGTGTTTTGGCTTTGTTTTAAGTTTTTCTGTTTTTTTTATTTTGTTTTGGTGATTTTAATTATTTGTTTTGGTGATTTTAATTAAATTCTGATTTTGTGATTTTGAAGTTTAATTATTTTAAAATTAGGGTTTTTAGGAGTTTGAATTTAATTATGAGATTTTAAGTTAGTTTCTTTTAGGATTAATTAAATGATTTAGGGTTTTTAAGTTTTAATCATTTTAGGTTTTTGTGACTTAATTAATTAGGATTTTCAAGATTTTAATTATTTTAGAGGTTTTTTGGATTTTAATTAGTGTTTTTAGTTTAAATTAAGGTTTTGGGTTTTAATTAAAGTTTTTGGGTTTTAATTTAATTTTTTAGATTTTAAACATGGTTTTTAATTTAATTAGGGTTTTTTTGGAATTAAATTAAATTCTTGAGTTTGAATTAGGGTTTTTAGAATTTTGAGTTGAAATTTGTGTTTTTTGGATTTTAATTAATGTTTTGGGTTCAAATTAGGGGTTTTTAACTTAATTAATTGACTTTAGGGTTTTTTAGGGTTTTTTGAGTTTAATTTAGGTTTTCCTTTAAATTGAATGGATTAAAGTAGTTTAAAAATGGATTTTATTTGGTTTTGACTTTAATTAGGGTTTTCACTTGATTAATTTGGATTTTAAATGTTTTTAAGTGGATTTTGTTTGATTTTGATTTTAATTAGTTGTTTTTGCTTGAATTAAGTTAGTGTGGGCTTGAGTGGGCTTTGTGTGGGCTTGTGTGGGCTTAGTGGGCTTGGGGTTCTGATGGAGTTAGGGTTTAAGAGTGGTGGTTGCAACCAGAGCATCTTCTAGAGGAGCTTGCTGCCAAGTGACTACAAAATCGAGGTGTCTACATATGGGCTAAGTCTATTCAGGTTTTTCTGGGCGCTCATAAGAAAATCAAACATATTACTCATGATCCTCTTGATGTAAAATCTGCGAAGTACGATGAATGGCTTGCCTCTGATTATGGTGTCATTACTTGGCTGTTAAACAGCATGGAGCCTCAGATTTCTCGTGGGGTGGTCATGCTTCCCATTGCCAAAACAATCTGGGACACCTTGAAAGCCACCTATGTTCAAGAAAAGAATATTTCTCGAGTTGCGGAGATATATGATTAGTTTTTCTCTTTATAACAAGGAGATCAGCTTGTCCAGGATTTATACACTTTTATCCGGGTTCTCTTGGATGAATTGGAGATTCTTCAGTCGTTGGTTCCTGACGTACAAGTTATACGTCAGTACAAGGAGGAGCTTGCGGTCGTAAAATTTCTATCTACACTTCGTCTTGAACTTGCATCTCAGGTGCGTGGCCACATTCTTGGTGCTAACTCTGTCCCATCCTTGACATCAGCATTCTCTCGGGTTCTCTGTGTTTCCATTGCCACTCCTATAATACACAGTGATCAATCTGCCTTAGCTGCCTCTAGTTGTGGTCGTGGCTGTGGTCGTGGACAGGGTTGTGACTCCGACGGAGGACGTGGCAACCGCTGGGGTAATCTCAAGTGTGATCATTGCGATCGCACGAATCATTCCTCAGATTGGTGTTGGGCAAAATTCGGCAAACCAGACTGGGCAAATAATGCTACTGAAGACACCACCGAGCCTCCTCCCACTTCTGATGATACTGTAACTATTTCTTAGGCTGAGTATGCTCGCCTCCTTTAGTCTCAGACTCTTACTGTTGCTACACATGTCACTCCTTTAGGTACGCCAGCCTTATTTTCATCTTCTGCTGTTGACTGGGTGGTTGATTCAGGTGCGTCAAAGCATATTTCTGGTACTCGTACTCCCTTTTCTTCCATGCATCCCTCTGTCTCTACCACCTCTGTTATGGTTGCTAATGGCACACATTCACCTATCTATGGACAAGGGAATGTGTTTCTATCTAACAACCTCACTTTACATGATGTTCTTTATGTACCCAATTTTCCTGTTAGTTTACTTTCTAGTAGCCAACTTACAAAAACTCATAACTGTGCAGTAACCTTCTTTCCTACTCATCTTCTTATACAAGACCTGTGGATTGGGAAGCAGATTGGTTCAGGACCTGAACGAAATGGTTTATACTACCTTAGTGGTCGCCCGAAGTCTCCTACTTGTGCTTATACTACGTCCACTACTAGATCATTTTTTGTGTGGCATTGTCGTCTTGGCCACCTGTCCTTTGACAAGTTAAAAAGTATTCTACCAAAGTCTATATCCATTAATAAATTCCAGTGTCAGTCTTGTTAACTTGGGAAACATCATCGATCTTCATATCCTGCACATCAGGACAACCAAAGTTGTGCTCCCATGGAATTGATTCACTCTGATGTCTAGGGTCCTTGTCGTATTAAGTCTGTTCAGGATTTTCGGTATTTTATTGTTTTTATTGATGATTTCTCTAGAATGACTTGGGTTTATCTTCTCAAAGATCGGGGTTAGGTTGCCAATGTTATCAAAAAAAAATTAAATGAAATAAAAACCCATTTTTCTGAACCATTATGTGTGTTTCGTACTAACAATGCTCTTGAATATGTACAACGTGATGTTTCTCGCATGTGTGAAGCTTAGGGAATCTTGCATCAAACCTCTTGTCCTCGAACTTCACAACAGAACGGGGTGGCCGAACGCAAACACAGTCATTTGTTGGATGTTACCCGCACAATCATGGCCCAGATGAAGGTTCCTCAGCTACTATGGGCCGATGCAGTTCTTACATCGTGTCACCTTATTAATCGCATGCCTTCCTTTGTTCATGGCCGCATTCCTCACTCTCTTTAGTTTCCCCAGAAGCCTCTCTTTTCTCTACCACCAAAGGTTTTTGAGTGTGTTTGCTTTGTGCAGGATACTCACTCGAATCTTGATAAACTTTCTCCCAGGTCTATTCGATGCATGTTTGTTGGGTATTCTAGGACTCAAAAAGGGTACCGTTGCTTTGATCCAATAAGTCGCAAATACTTATTTCTGTGGACGTTACCTTCTTTGAGGATACTCCCCTTTCGTCCTCTAGTTCTTCACCATCACTTCCTCTCCCGTTGGATATCCCTACTTCAAAGTCTAGCTCTAGTCCTGTTTTTCCACCTCCTATTGCTCCTCCCTTGCAAGTTTACACTCGGCGTCCGCGACAACAGTCATTGCCATCAGTTCAAGGCCTCAACCAGTCTACTTCCATTGATGCAGGTCCAACCTCCTCTACCCCCATTTCCTCTCCTATCTTGACCTTCTGATTGCCCTTCAGAAAGGTATTCATGGTACTACACATCCCATTTCTAATTTTGTTGCCTATAATCATTTGCACCCTATGTATCAAACTTTTGCTTTGTCTTTGTCATCTGTTTCTGTACCTAGGACGTATCAGGAGATGATGCAAATACCTGAATGGAAAGCAGCTATGGATGAAGAAATGTCTACCCTACAATCTTGCAAGACCTGGGATCTTGTTACACCTCCTGTTGATGTAGAAATTGTTAGCTACCGTAGGGTGTTCACCATTAAATACAATTCTGATGGCACAATTGACCTCCTGTTGATGCGACAAAGTTCGTCTTGTAGCATGGGGTTTCACACAGACCTATGGAGTCGACTACTTTGAGACTTTTTCCCCCGTCGCTCACCTCAATTTCATTCGTATTCTCTTCTCTGTGACAATCGATCAGAGGTGGCCAATCTATCAACTGGATGTCATGAATGCCTTTCTCTATGGCGATCTACTTGAGGAGGTCTTTATGGAGCAACCTCCTGGGTTTGTTGCTCAGGGGGAGTCATGTGTATGCAGACTGAACAAAGCTATCTATGGCCTCAAGCAGAATCCACGAGCATGGTTCAATAAATTTAGTACCATTGTCACAGAGTTTGGCTTTCAAAGATGCAACTCGGATCACTTCGTCTTTATTAGGAGGAGCACTACAGGCTGTGTTATTTTGGCCGTCTATGTAGATGACATCCTAGTTGTGGGAAGCAACAAAGTGGGAATTGATGAAAGTAGAGCATTCCTTAAGAAACACTTTGTGACGAAGGATCTTGGAAGACCTAGGTATTTTCTGGGAATAGAAATTGCTCACGCTAAAGATAGAGTTTTTTTATCTCAACGGAAGTATGTACTTGATCTACTCAAGGAGACATGCATGCTTGGGTGTAAACCATCCAGTTCTCCAGTTGATTCTAGTCTAGGTTTATGGGATACATCTTCCAAGATACTTGATGATACAGGACAATATAGACGATTGGTTGGGAAACTGATATATCTTACAATGACTCGACCAGATATTACCTTTGTAGTTTGTCTGGTTAGTCAGTTCATGCACCAACATAGGGAGGTATACTGGAGGGCATGTTTGTAGATCTTATCATACTGAAAGGGTACTCCTGGCCAAGGTCTTAGGTACAACTACCATGGGCATCTAGATGTTCATGGCTATCCTGACTCTGGATATGCTTGTGATCGAGGTGATACAAAGTCAACTTTAGGATACTACACCTTTGTAGGAGGCAATTTAGTTACCTGGCAAAGCAAGAAACAAAATGTTGTCTCTCGGTCAAGTGCCGAAGCAGAGTACAGAGCTATGGCACAAACAACATGTAAAATGATGTGGATTAGATCTCTCATGACTGAGTTTGGTTTTCCTCCTAAGAAAGCCATGCCTATGTTTTGTGATAATCAAGCAGCCATATACATTACTAACAAACCAGTGTTTCATGAAAGGACCAAACACATTGAGGTAGACTGTCACTTTGTATGAAATGTTGTCATGGATGGCCTGATCACTACTCCCTTTACTACTTCATTTACTCAACTTGTAGATGTGTTTGTCAAAGTTGTAGCAGTTGGTCTCTTTAAATCTTTTTTTAACAAGCTAGGCTAAGTGAATTTATATGCTCCATCTTGAGGAGGAGTGTTAGAGTTTGTTATTGTTATATAGGTTATTGTGTAATGGTTATATGGATATTCGTTTAGTCTATATGGATACCATTATAACTATATATATGTACTTAGTGATTGATCAAGAATAACAATTATCTTTGGCCTTCTCCACTAAACAGTTCACAATGACATGAAAACAACTGACCTTAGAAATCACCTAAGCCACACCAAACCCATCATTCGATGACCTCACCACAATGAGATGGAAAGCTAAACTCTCTAGTTTAACCCCAATCTCTGCCATAGAAGACCCAATAGAATGGAAGGAGAAAAGATCTCCTCCAATCGAATGGTACTAAACCATTCAACCCACTACCAAAGTAGAAACCAACAAAACAACCAAATACAACCAAAATCAAGTAGAAACACCAAGCCATGCCACTCATTAAACAAGGGCCCAAACAAGCAACATCAACGCACACCACCAACATGCAACACTAATGCACGACACCTCTTAGAAAACTCTACCCTCGTTCAGAGTATTTAGAACACACTACACATCTGGGAAGCCTCAAATATCCCACAAATGCATCAACAAGAAGATGAAACTCGCGCATCGTCCACACAAACAACAAATCCAAACTAGAAAACAAAAGGTCACAAACAACCAATATGGAGGGTCACATAGGAGGTAGTCACCTACTGTGCCCCTCTCTCCATGACAACGTCACTAGACAATCCATAATTGGGGTTAGTGACCAAGAAGACATGTCCTCTAGTCGACTAACGTGGTGTGTCTCTAGCCCTCTTGGGATCATCAGGGCATTTCCTTTGCAAATGCCCTACCTTTTGGTAGCCATAACACACCAAATAGACCAATACCCATTGTAGATGTGAATAATGCCAGGCAACATGGCTCACTTAACCACACAGGCAGTAAGGTCCCTTACCCAGCTATCAATACTAAATTCTACTTGACTGAAATTGATACCACACCCAACAGCAATGTGTTATCTATTGCTCGCCAAGCTATCGAGCCACACCAATCTCTTTGACCAACGCTCTTCAAAGTTGATGACCTCATGCACACTGCTCCAAACAACCGAACACTGCCCCAAACAAGCGAACACTGCCTTGCACTCTGCCACAACTCTGTTTCCTCAAGGCACGCCACGCATCCTCCTAGATGACATAGAGCCGAAACTAAAATCTCACTCTCCACGTCACCAACAACAAAGAAAACCATAAAAATCAAGCTAGTGCTCTCAATGAACCTAGCATTCTGATGTTGCTTTGTGATGACCATGGCACAAAACACAAGCATATGTGAGTGACAATAAAAAAGGTCACCTAACACACGCTTCACAATAAAACTAGAAAACATCAAAACTCGGAAAAACCAAATGCATGAGACAAACACACAAAACAAACGTGCAAGGAAACTCAACAATCCATCGAACTATAGCAAGCCCAAGGTCTAACATGAGAACCACGACATAGAGACAACACCAAAGCCAAAACTTATAACCTCTTGGAGGCATAGTAGAAAAACTCTAAACAATGTAACGACCTAGTTTTAGAAGTGGTGCTTTGGCCAGATATTTTAATGGAGTTCTGGGTCATTAGACGCTGGGTCCCCTGCATTTAGTAGGAAATGCAGTTTTCGCAGTGTCTTACGCCTAAGTTAGTGGATTTCTGGTCTTTTTGGTGTGGTGTGGTTCGAATGCTGTGTCGACCCTCGTAGGAGTTTTGTGGGTTTGTCCTAGTTGAGGAGGTTAGGTGGCTGGTCTCTGGTGGCACGAGTCACACAGATGTGGGAAGTCGCATGGTTGAGTCGCATGTCGTGGATTTCTTTCTCTCTTTCTTTCTTTTCCTTCTTTTCTTCCTTTTCTTTTCTTCCTTTTCTTTTCTTTTTCTCCTTTTCTCTCCTTTTCTCTCTCCTCCCACATGCCCCACCCGTGCCTTCCTCCTCTTCTCCTTCTTCATCACTCCACTTCTTCTCCTCCTTCTCTACGTTTGGGGGAGGGAGATGAGGAGGGAGATAAGAGAGAGAGGAGGCAAGAGGGAGAGAGGGTTGAGTGAGAGAGAAGGAGATGGCCGAAGTAGGGAGGATATAGCCACCTCCATGCTGCCGTCATTGCGTGGAGGAGGGGAGCAGCTCGTGGTTGGCGGGGGAGCGACACTGTTTGTCTCACGCCGTCACGTCTTTGGTGGAGGTACTTACCCCGTAGATTTTCTTTTAGTTCCAAATTGTACCATAGGTGCATGATAGTGTACTAGTAATTGTAGTAATTTTATTAGAATTTATTGTGCATTTGTGGGCCATTTATGGTCGTATTTATGGGTTGGGGTGAATAGTGCTCCCTTTGTATTTTTTGTTGATTTCTCGAGATCTACTTGATGGATCTCTGTGTTGCTTGTGTGGTTTGGAAGATCTCATAGAGATCTTCATTTTGATATATTGTTTGCATGATTTGGATAGGTGGTTTGTAGGATTGGGCTTTAGGTCCCATTTCGGGATGCCCTTGAGTCGCCTAGTTCAGCATGACGAATTATTTCAGTATGCCATTTTTGTTGTAGATTGTCTCCTTAACCCCTGATTTGGTCGACCAAATTCGTTCGATTTGCCGTTCTGAAAGTCTTGGGTGTAGACAAAATTCCTGGTTCGGTCGATCGAACGTTTTCGATCTACCGAATCAGAGATTTTCAATCGATCGAGTGGTTTTTCAGTCTACCAATCTGGTGCCCTAAGCCAAAGTTCGGTCGACCGTTCCATTTCGGTCTAACGATCTAGGCCCTGATCCTGCATTAAGATGTTTTATGTTTTGATTAATATAAATATATATACATATGTGTGTGTGTGTGTATTTATATATATATATATATATATATATATATATATAAATCTTGGGAGATAAATATAATGGCATAAATGGTTAGGATAACCATTGGAATGATTATAGGATTCGCCTGAAATGAATTAGCAAGATTCTACTTGGGGTGTGGGTAGAATAAAAGATGATATGATTTAGAAATAATAGGTTATTTCCTCAGATAGTTTAGACTAGACTTTAGGGATAATGATAGCATCCCTAGGTCTAGGACTTGTGTGGTTTTGTGTGTGATGTACTGAATGAAGTATTCAATGGCACTATTTCAGGTGTTTGAGCTGATCTAACTGTGCTCCCAAGGGACACGAGCTAGTAGGTGTCTTACACTTGGGCATCAAAGCGTGGAGTTCTAGTTGTGTTTGTTTTGCTGTGGTTTCTTTTGGGTGGGTTTGACACTCAAAGGACGTTTTTGTTGGTGTTTTCTTGGATTGTGGTCGTGGATTGAGCATGGTGCTCGTGAACCTAAACACTTCCAATGTGTTTTGCTTGGGCCTGACAGGAGAGCTGTCGAGGTTGTGTGTTGTTTGTGGTTTCTAGGCCTTTGGTTTCCGTGCCACTGTTGGGCACAGTGTTTCTTGAGTTTTAAAGGATATTTAATGGTTTTTGAAAATGTTTTCCAAAAGATAGTTTTGGAAAGAGGAAAGTACAAATTTGAAAATGGTTTTGGAAAGAGTTTTCCGATGCTTTCTGTTTGCGTTGGGGGCCAAGATACCTAAGGATAAGGCTTGTTGGGTCTTGGAGTATGACACTCCTCGATTGTTGTTTCGAGGCTAGGGTTGTGGTCCATGCGTTGAGGTGTTTTGTAACATGACAGGGAGGTATGATACTCCTGCTGTCACTGTGAACATTAAGGCTCGGGTGTTGTCCGGTGTGGAGGTATGAGACTCCTTCTTGAGCACTGTGTGGCAGACGCCGTAAGGAGGCATACCTTGTGGTGGCCAGTGCAGGTGGGACGCACACCCCGTAACTGGTAGCATCTTGAGAGACAGGACTACCTTTCTAGGAGGGGTTAGCTTTGTTGAGGGTTCTCCAGGTGGAAGAATCACTGGAGGGTGATCACTCCTGCATAAGGTGACTTCACCGTGGTAGTGCAGACGTCGTGGTCGCTCCTCAATGGACTGCTTGTGGCCTGTGTTGTCTGCTTGGCAATGGGCAATTCGACACACTATTTGTGCTTGTGTTTTGTGTGGAGTTCTGGTTCAGGAAATCAGGCTCTAGGCCTAGAGGAGGCCATGGTTTTGGCACCTGTTGAGCGTAGTGTTTTGGCAGTAGTGGCTCTGTTGTTTTGGGAGCAATGGCTCCATGGTTTGGGAGTAGAGGCTTCGTGGCTTGGTGTTGTACTTGGGTCTAGAGGGGACCATGTTGTGCAGAGTAGAGACTTTGTAGTTGTGCTTTAATGTGGCTTTTGGGCTTGACTTGGCAAGAGTGGCCATCTCGAGTGTGCATAAAAGATTTTAAAAGTGCATACGCATGGTTTTGAAAAGGAAAAGAAAAGAATGGTTTTAAAGGCATGGTTTTGTAATTTTATGGCCTGTCGGGCAGTGGTAGATTTCTTGGTTTGGTGTTGCAGCATCCGAGAGGGATGCTAGTGCTTGTGTGCTGGGCATCGGTAGATTGTTTTTTTTGGTTTGGCAGCATTCATGTGTGATGCCTGTGCTTGGTTGCCCTCAGCATAGGTTATCGAGTTGTAAGTAGGGTGCGTGTTGGGTGACCGTTGAATGGTCACTCACGTGTGCTTTGTTTTGTGTATGTTTTGGTAGATACAGGATAGTAGTTGTTGGTTGCTAGTGCATATAGGAGGAGTCACGCCGCCACACATCAGGGATCAAGGTGAGTGTTCGTTTAGTTTTATTTCTGTTGTTTAGTGGTTTTATTTTACTGTTGAGAGTACTTAGCCTTAGTTGCATTATTAGTGTAATTGTTGGTTAATAATAAAGATAAAACAAATAATGAAATAGAAATTTGTAGCTAGGTTTAGTGGTAGCGACTTGGGGGTCGTTACAGTGTAGAATAGTAGCTGTTGATAGCTAGGTTTAGTGTAGCGACTTGGGGGCCGTTACATATCAGGGATCCAGGTGAGTATTAGTTTAGTTTTATTTCTGTTGTTTAGAGGTTTTATTTTACTGTTGAGAGTACTTAGCCTTAGCTACATTATTAGTATAATTGTTGGTTAATAATAAAGTTAAAATAAATAATTAAATTGAAATTTGTAGCTAGGTTTAGTAGTAGCGACTTGGGAATCGTTACAAACAGCATCTCCCAAAAATTTATTGCCACACAGGAAAAACCATGGTTTCAAAATCAAATCAAAAACCTAGAACACTCAAATCTTGAGATCTGGTCACCAAACCATCACAACCAAAATGGACATTCCAATATTAATGCTAGGAAACCAAAACCACATAAACCTTGATGCACCAAACCATACAAGTGTACATCTAAAACATAAATATAAAATCAATAGAAAATCATCAAATACCGAATCCTTTGAAACCACTTGCATCTCATTTTGATCCTATAAAATTATATCTCGAAAACCATGGTCTCTATCCTTAGACCAGAATTTTAAATCCTAATTAGAATTCCAAAAACTTCAATCTCAAGACCACAACAACACACATAAAATTGTCGTGTCACTTGAGCGACTAACACTAGCCACAAGTAGTCGCTAAGGTGCACTACACTATCATGGTAGAGTCACTCTATGTAGGAGCTCCCCATCCCAAGTTGGTACTCTAAGAACATTTAAGTGTCCACATAGGACAACACACACTTAGGCTTTGCCCTCTTGGCGTCCTTAGGACTGTTGCACTTGACTACTCAGAGAACTTTTTCACCTCCTAGTTATGCGAGTTGCGAGTACAATTCCTTAGATCCTGTGAATACCTCATTTTTGGCATCTCTCGAAAGACTTTCAATTTCAATCACCTTTAGGTCATCCATTACGTTCGTTCCACTCCCACTCCTTCATTGACACTAGACGACATTGGATTGCACTATCAAATCTCTCTTTGAGCCTTCATGAGTATAGGGGCATTTTTGCCATTTCAAAATTTCTCATGGAATACCCATTTTACCTCTCTTAATACCTTGGAAAGATCACTAAAGTGAAGCATTCAAACGATCTCCAAATTAAGGCAGTATCCCCACATCCCAGACTTCAATCTTATAAAGTTTCAACACATTTGGGTGTCCATCGCAAGTAGGGCCACATTTTATGTAAAATGCAAGTAACCTTGTATTTTACATTACCCTATGAATAACTTTGCAATAGAATATTCAAATTTGGTTAAATTTTATAGAACTGTTCCTTATATTCTGCAATACAAATTTTATAGAAACGTTCCTCATGTCGTGGAAAGTTTGAACATTTTTCGTTGAATGCAGAATATGTAGCGTTTAATATAAAACACATGAGTGCCAAGTCACTACTATGCATTTAATATAATATAACGTTTAATGTAGTGTTTAATATTGAACGCAAAGGAATATGCATTTAATATAAACCATGTGATCTGTAACGACTCCCAAGTCACTACCACTTAACCTAGCTACATAATTTCATTTTTCTTTTTATCTTTTTATTGCAATTAAAAATTATGCTAATTATACAACTAGGTCTAAGTGACTCAACAGAAATAAATCTAATAAGCAAAACAAATAAAACTAAACTAAACTAAACACTCACCAGAATCCCTAATGTGTGGCAGTGTGACTCTTCCTATGTGTACTAACTAGATCTACCTCCTATCTTGCACCTGCCAAAACAGAAAGCAAAGCACACATGAGTGACCACTCAAAACGATCACCTAGCACACACCCCACCTAATAACTCGGTACACCATACCGAAGAAGCAGGAATAACTACGCCACATGCAAACAAGCATAGGCATCCCACCTGGATGTTGCAATACCACAATGGGCAATCCACTAGTGCCTAGTAGGAAACAAAACCTCAAAACCATGCCTTTAAAATCATTCATTTCTTTTCCTTTTAAAACCATATGCATGCTCTTTAAAATCCTTTATGCACACTTGAAATGGCCACTCTTGCCAAATCAAGCTCAAAAGCCAGACCAAAGTACATAACCTGATCCCACATGCTCTCTGCGCGAACCAGACAACCAACGGTGTCTGAACGCTCTCTATAACATCTAGAACACCCATAACAATCACAAAACACAAACTACAAAGCCCTTGCCCTGCACACCACGGTCTCCTCTGGACTCAAGCAACATCACCAAAGCCACAGTGCCACTACTCCCAAAACACAACGCCACGTTGGCGCAACACCAACACCACATAGGCGCAACACCACGGAGCCACTACTCTAAAACACCATGTCACATTGTTGCAGCACTACGGCCTGCACTATGCAAAAAACCACAAGCGAACAATATGTTGTACTGCCCAGTGCCAAGCAGTCAACATTGGCCACAAGCAATCCATCGAGGAGCGACCACAGCGTCTGCATTGCCACGAACAATCACCCTGTGGAGGAGTCTGTCCGTCTCATAGTCTTGTCACCTGCAAGACCCTCACAAGCTAACTCCACTTAGGAAAGTTGTTCACCCCACATGGGCAAGCCATCCTGTCACTCAGGACGAACCACAGGGTATGCTCATTAGCATCCTCAACAAGGGTCAAGCAGACAATCTGCAACAAAAACAGCATACTGAAATAATTCGGCATGCTAAACCAGGCGACTGCAGCACACCCCGATATGGGACCTAAAGCCCAATCCTGCAAACCACTGATCCAAACCATGCAAACAATATATCAAAACGAAGATCTCGACGAGATATTCCAGAAATCCATCAAGTGGATCTCGAGAAATCCACAGAAAACACAAAAGGGGCACTATTCAGCCCAAATCATAAATACGGCCATAAATGGCCCACAAATGCACAATAAATTCTAATAAAATTACTACAATTATTAGCACACTAACATACACCTATGATTCAAAATTGGAACTAAAAAAACCTACAAGGTGCGTACTTCTACCGAAGGCGCGATGGCGACGAGCGGTGAACGGCTTACGATGGCGCTCCTCCTCTCCTCCTCCACGCGACGGTAGCACGACGACGGTTGTATCCTCCCTTCTCCGGCCATCTTTCTCTCTCTCTCTCTCTCACACACACACATCTCACCCCTCTCTCTCTCCGTCTCACCTCCCTCCAATGAAGAAGAAGAAGAAGAAGAGGAGGAGGAGGAAGAAGAGGAAGGAGTGGGGGTGGGTTCCGAGGGAGAGAAAAGAAAGAAAATAAAGAAGGAAAGGAAAGTGAAAGAAAGAAAGGAAAGAAAGGAAACTACAAGTACGAAACCATACCACGCGACCTTCAACGTCCACATAACTTGTGCCACCAAGAACCCACCACCAAACCTCTACGACCTAGGACAAACCTACAAAACTCCTATGAGGGTCGACACAGCACACGAACCACATCACACCAAAAAGGCCAGAAACCCACTAATCTAGGCGTAAGACACTGCGAAAGTTGTGTTTCCCACTAAACGTAGAGGACCTAGCGTCTAACGACCCAAAACTCCATTAAAATATTTGGCCAAAACACCAATTCTAAAACTAGGTTGTTACAAACTAACCCCCTTAAAGGAATTTCACCCCCAAAATTCTCTAGGTGAAACACCAAGGGCACAAAAATTAGGATTTCACCAGAACGACCCAGACAAAAACACATCAGTGCCACCCATAACTCATGACCGGTAGGAGAAATCTATGCCTCATAAAGTCATTTCATCCTACTTAGGTCTAGGGCAACACCAAGGACTCAGCTCTCCTTGAGTCTGAACACCACAGAGATCCTGAGTAAAGTCCCTCTTAGACACAAAAATCTCTACCCAGAAGCTCCAAAACCGTCTCCTAGAGTCATGAAACATCCAAAGCACTCTCGGAGACACGCAAACCACAGGATTGACCAGATGCAACCAGCTCTGGCCATGCTTCCACTGCGCTACTCTGATGCACAACCTGGTCAGCAACCACCGAACTCCGCACCTAGTGCGCAGCAACATCTCTTATCACCCTGGAAAACCTCCTCCAATCCAAGGTACAAGAGAAAATTTGGCTACTGAGACACAACAAAGCTCTTCACGGATCTGGAATGCATCAATAGACTAGCCAACTATGTGCTATTTGTCTCTAAGAACTGCTTCCCAGATAGACACTCCATCGGATCTAGAGCATAACCTCCACTGTGGCTAACACCAAACATGTGGGTGGATCGTTCCCCTCGTGATTCTTCCTACTGGCAAGAACCACAAAACACCATGTTGCCTCATTGCAACAGGAACTAATCCCAACCCAACAGGATATTGGTGGACTCATCACTGCTCGCTACGATGGCAGCCTTGTAGGTCTAGACGTAAAACCGCCAAAATGCACTTAAACCCCTTATTAAGCGTGAAGCTCACGTTAAGGATACTACAATCTAAAGTCCAATGAAACACCACACCAATGGTAAGGACCACTCGAGAGTCAAACTCAAATGGATCTCCAAACTAAAGCAACTCCCAACAAGAGCGTCCAAACCAACTCAAGTCGTTCCTCCTCCCTAGCAGACCTCTCTGCGGTGTCACTATCTCGAAAATACCTCTTCTAGATCCCCGAGAATAGTTACACCCGAATTAGGAAACAGCTAGTCGGAGGAAAACAAGTGGGATCACACCCACCAGCTCGACCAGCGGCGCCACAAAACAAGATGGATAGCCAACTCCACTTGACTCACCCCATCTCCACCGCAGAAACCCAAAAGCCAAAAGCAAACATAGGAGAAAGATCTCCACAGGTCGAATAGCTCTACGCCATTCAACCCACAAGTAAACAAGAAAATCAACAAGAAGACACCCAAAGGAAACACTGGAGAGATAAATCACCACCGCCCAAATGGCACAAAGCCATCCGAGCCACAACCAACCAAGCCAACTCAGTATCCCGACAAGATACCCCAGACAACACACAACAAACAACACATTGGGCTATGCCACTCCATGGCCGAGCCCAACCAACATGTGCAACACAACCGCACAACAACAATGCACGACTCCACGCGCACCACCCCCTAGATACCCAATCCTCAGACAGAGCGTCTGGAAGGAACAACACAGACTTGGGTAACTCACCAAAGCCACCCCAAAACAACAACACACTCTTGGGAACCCATCGAGTCACCTAGAGACCACAACAGACATCTGGGGACCCATCTAGTCACCTAGAGACGACAACAGACATCTGGGGACCCACCGAGTCACCTAGAGACCATAGCAGACATCTGGGGACCCGTCGAGTCACCCAGAGACGACGATGGACATCTAGGGACCCACCGAGTAACTTAGACGTGACAACGGACATCTGGGGACCCATTGAGTCATCCAAAGATCACAGTAGACATCTAAGGACCCGTCGAGTCACCTAGAGACGACAACGGACATCTGGGGACCCACTAAGTCACCCAGAGAGCATAGGAGGATAGAACTCAAAGCCTCCTCCGCACCCACCACCAAGACGACAACAACCACACATCCGAGAATCCTCACGCTTCACCCAGATGCGACGACAATAGGAGGACAGAGCTATAGGCATCCTCCTACACCGACACCAACAACAACAAACACTAGCAAGAACAGGCAGTAAATAAACAAACAGGCAAACAACAACAACAAACAAATAAACAATAAGCACAAACAACTATGGAGGGTACATGAAAGGCAGGCAACTGCTGCACCATACCCTCCACAGCAAAATGCCAAACTGCCCAGCACTGGGTGGTGGCTAACCCCCTTTAATGGGAAAACACGTCCTCTGGTCAATAGATGAAGGATGCCTAACCCCCTTAAAGGAACAAGGCACCTCCTCAGCAAACGCACTGCCTCCTTCTAGTCGTAGCACACCAAACTGACCAGTACCCACAACGGACGTGAACAACCTCTAAGCAATACGACCCATTTAACCTCATGCACCATAGGGTCTCCTACCCTACCAGCTAGCGTAGAATCTTGCCCAGAAAATAACCACCACTACACCCACGGGCAACACAGTGCTTAATCCACGTAAAACTCGTGGACAACACCACACCATGCTCCACAGAGTTGAGGAAATCCTAACAAGCCACTCCACACAAGCGAACGTCGCTTCACGCTCCGCTCCAAACTGTTATCTCCCAAGTAGCTCCACTAAATCGACGATCACAAGAAATCCAAACACTAGGAATCCTCCCAACAAGGAGTCAATGTCCATCTCCAAACGAAAATGTAGACTGTCACTCCCAGATTCCTTGTGGTCCCTCCCATAAAATCCTCGCCAAACAGGAGCCAGAGTCGAAGAAACTCCTCAACACCGTAAGCAAAGAAAATCAATAAAATCAAGGTGCAAGAATGCATGATATGTAATTCTATAGAGTCACCTTACCAAACATCTCTAGGTTAGTGCTACTAGGTGGACCTAAGCTCTGATACCAACTGTAACAACCCCCAAGTCGCTACCACAAAACCTAGCTACAAATTTCCATTTAATTATTTGTTTTATCTTTAATATTAATCAACAATTACTCCAATAGTGCAGCTAAGGCTGAGTACTCTCAACAATAAAATAAAACCACTAAACAACTGAAATAAAACTAAACTAATACTCACCAGGATCCCTGATGTTTGACGGCATGACTCCTCCTATATGCACTAGCAACCAACAGCTACTATCCTGCATCTGCCAAAACACAAAACAAAGTACATGTGAGTGACCACTCAACGGTCACCCAGCACGCACCCCACCTACAACTCGGCAACGTATGCCGAGGGCAACCAAGCGCAGGCATCACACCCAGATGCCGCCAAGTCAAAAGGGCAATCTATTGACGCCTACCACACAAGCATTGGCATCCCGCTCGGATGCCGCGGCACCAACTAGGAAGTCTACCACGACCCTGTAGGCCATAAAATCACAAAACCATGCCTTTAAAACCATTCTTTTCTTTTCCTTTTCAAAACCATGTGCATGCTCTTTTAAAATCTTTTATACACGCTCGTGATGGCCACTCTTGCCAAGTCAAGCCAAAAAACCACAACTACAGAGCCTCTGCTTTGCACAACATGGTCCCCTCTAGACCTAAGCACAACACCAAGCCACGGAGTCTCTACTCCCAAACCACTGAGCCACCACTCCCAAAACAATGGAGCCATCGCTCTTAAAACACTATGCCTCAACAAGCGCCAAAGCCACGGCCTCCTCTTGGCCCAGAACCTGATTTCCTGAACCAGAACTCCACACAAAGCACAAGCACAAGCTGTGTGTCGAACTGCCCGACGCCAAGTGTAGACACCCCAATTTTCTGATTTTGCAGGTTGAGGATGTGGTGGCTGAGCTCAAACCCTCCTTAGGCCATTTAATTCATGGAGACCCAATTGAACCCATGAAGGCCCACATAGGCCCATTAAGCCCGAATTGAACCCAAAAGCCCGTGAAGGCCCTTTAGGCCCACTTAGGCCCATGAAAGCCCATCAAATCCACCAAGGCCCATTAAGCCCACTTAGGCCCATGAATCAACCCATCATTCAACCCATTTCTTCTTCTTCCAAATTAACCAAGCCAAAACCATGATTCAACCCATCATTTCTCTCCTCTTCCTTAACATTACCAGCCAGTAACAACCCAACCATGTCCAGCCCATCTCACCAAGTTGACCAGCAGCAACCAGGCTCAAGCCAGTGCCACTGGATGTGTCGTCGTGAGCTTGGACAGCCATTGATCTTTGTCGGCGAGCAAGGGAGCAGATGGAGGTGCACGGGGGACAGCCTTGGTGCTGATTTGTTATGGAATGTTGCTTTCTGTTGCAGCTGGTCAGATTCTGTTATGGGTTGTTGCAGCATTTGTTGGGTTTACCTATATAAGGAGGAGGATGCCAGCGTTTCAGAAAAGAAGGGACGATCCGAGAGAGAAAACTGAGAGCGAGAAGGAGAGAATTCTAGAGCGAGAGCTGCCGCAGAGGAGGAAGGCCATCGTTCCAGAGCTCCGGCGAGGCGCATAGGTCCTCCGAGCCAGGTACGCCATTCTGGACTCTTCCAGCTTTTAATTCATGTGTCTCTAGGTCTCTCTCCCCCTTCCTGGAGCAATCCCAGGGGATTCAGAGTGATCCCCTGATCGGAGAAGCTCCTCCGTGCCCCGCCGTCGCCCAATTCCGGCGACAGAGGTGGGGCGGCAATCCAGGAAGTTTCATGGACCCCCGAGTCTTCCCTCTTCCTCCTCTGGTCTTCCTGAAGCTTTTCCACCCAGTGCCTCGTCGCTCCAGAAGCCCGTGCCGAGATCGCCGAAGAATCGCCTAGATCCCGCCGTTGTCGGAGAAGACGACAGCGTCCAGAGGTCGACCGCGCGCCTCCTGCATTGCAGAGCCCCTCCGATCATCCAGGATCACTCCTTAGCCTCCCGCAAGCGCACCCGAGCTTCCAAAGCAGCGCCACAACTGCAGGACCGCTGAAGCAACGCCGCTCGTCGGAGGAAGCCACGACGGCGACGGTCAGGCCACCACCTCGCTCCGCCAACCTCCGCGCCGGTCCAGAAATACCCCCCGACTCGTCCTCAAGCCTCTGGAGGCCCCAGATCGCAGCGTCGCCGCCTCGAGCGCCACCAGCAGCCGTGGTTCCGTCGCCGGAGCACCTCGACGGCGAGAGGGGTAGGTGGCCCACTCCAGCCGTTGTGCCTCTGATCCAATCCATTGGATCTCCCTGGATGCCTCTTTTCTTGCTTCTCGTGGAGTCTGATCTCAGATCAGACCACGGGAAGGCTTGTTTGCCCCCCTCCGGTAGCCATCGGCGGCGAGCTCCGTCGCCGGCGACCGTCGCTCCTTTTTTCCTTTTTAAAAAAACATTTAAAACATTTATTTTAAATAAAGTCTGGAGTTTATGTTTTTTCTTGCAAATAGGTCCTTCTGGAATTACTTTCTGGTCCTTTATTGCATATAGGTCCTGCCATCATTTTTCTAAAATGTTTTGAATAAAGTTTTAACTGAAAATATTGCATTTCTTACCCTAAACATTTAAAGTAATGTTTTCTGAGTTTAAAACTTTAATAAAAGCCCCCATAGTCTTTGAAACATGTTTTCTTTCAGACATTTTGCCAAAAGGACCTTGCACTTTCCTAAAAACTTCCTACAAGTTCATTTTCCTGTGAAAATTGCATGAAAGACACTGCACTTTCTCAGAATGTTTCTGACAGTTCATTTTTACAGTGCAAATTGCATTTAAGCCCTTGCATGTTTCAAAAACTCTCTGGATAGTTGTTTTTGTTGGTTAAATTGCATGTTAGCCCTCATACTTCTCTAAAACTTTTC
>JAMKQA010002125.1:0-26790 GCA_024699735.1 Posidonia australis | reverse complement strand
TTAAAGAAAGGGTGGACTGGTTCACCCACGTGTATCTTCTGTAACTTCAATATTGAAACAAATAATCATCTGTTTATGTTTTGTGACTTTGTTTCACAGATATTGCAGTTTTTTTTATGCTCCCGCCTATATCTTGGATATTGCAATTTGGGCCACTTATATTTGCATAAACCTGCCCTCAAATTTCATTTAAGCAATTGCAATTGGTTTGTTTTGATCCAGGTTATCCTCTGGGTAACATGGAAAGAACAAAACTGCAGGATATTCCGCAATAATTTCAAGCCTAATTATGTTATTATTTCTGATATAATTGGACTAATGGGGCACTGGTTAGATTCTCTTCTACCAGGTTTTGAAAAGGAGGATTTGAGGAGCTCTTTGGCCTCTATGAAGGCTGTCTGGGCAGAGAACTTATCTGCCTCCTTCGATCCTCCTCCTACCTCCAATGACTCCACTATTCCTACTACTGCTGCTGCTGCTATTGCTGAAGCGATGGAGCAGTAGCTTGTCTGTTGTTTAAAGTTTGAAAACATTATTGCCAACTAGTTGGCTGTCTGTACTATTGGTAAGAACATTGCCTAAGTTTTTTTTGTGACTGGACCCTTGATTCCCCTGGATTTTGTCCTGGGGATTAAAATCTAATATAAATAACATACCATTGCCAAAAAAAAAAAAAAGTCCACATTATATAACAGCTTGACTGTTTACCATTTTATCGACTTATTGGCTATTTTATCATGTTTATCAATTTCTTATTTTTAATTAGGAGTAAAATGATCACTCAACTATGATAACGTTTGGAAATATGTTTTTAAGCGCTTATTGTGCTATAAGTGTATCCAAATAATATCTCATGCATGAGTTTTTTAAAAAAAAAAGCATTGGCTATAACTTTTTAGTGTGTTTTGAAACTATTAGATAGTTTTTTTGAAAAGCTAATGGATATTAGTTTTTTAAAAAATTATGAATATTAATCATAATTTTTTGAATGATATTCTCAGAAGTTGATTTTAATTATAACCTGAACCTAAAGCGATGGTGGCGACAACAATGACAATAGTAGCTACGATAACGACAACGGTGAGGGTAATATAATCTTTTGATTAAATCATAATTACTTATTAGACATATAAACCATACAAACTTTTCTTTACCTTGATAAAAGTTGTAAACAGTATATCTTAACAAAAAAACTAACTTTTCCAAACAAGCTACGTAAGATAAAGCATTTCCAAACACAACCTATGACTTAATGGATAAATGCACAAATATATCCTTACATAAGACATGACTCATGAGTATGTATGCAATTATGTAAGAATATAAGGATGCATTAGGAATTTGTGAAAATTCAAGGTTGTACTTGCAACTTAGACTATTTCAAGGGGTATAGCGCAAATATTTTGATTTGAAATTTCATATTAATTAAAAAACTACAAAAAAAAATATATATATAAGAACATTATGATTTTCAAAACCAATTCAGTGCAGTCATTTGAAATACAAATAAGTGGATAAAAACCTTGAGAAGATCAACATAAAAAAAATAAAAAAATTAAAAGTGAAACAAATTCCACAAGAAGTTGTGAGAAAATAAACCTTTTTCTTTGGTAAACCTTATTTTTATAATATCCTAAATTTAAACCTTGACCATTGACTGTTGAGTATCAAAATAACACGTTTGTGGGAAAGTCGGTTTGTTTTTTGCAAGGTATGGGAAAGTTTGTTAATGATATTTGTAGAAGAGGAAGTGGGGTCCTTTCTGTTTCCCCCCTCCATGAAACTCAGAGTTAAACACTAGAATTAAGTTCAATCTTTAAATTTAACTTAGCACCGCCTTGAGATATAATGCGTCAGATTCTATAGAACCTTTTTTAGACAAGTCGACCACTGCTGATTTTATACATGAGCATGTAGTTCAGTCGATTACATTGTTGTTTCAGTTTGAATCTCAACAATGATGGAGTATGGGAGGAAATTTTCGAGTTGTTTTTTACCACAAGAGACTGGTAGCTAAATAACAGAGTGCAGTCGATCTCAAGTTACAATACATAGTGCAACTTGCCATTGGCAGATTGTCCAGATCTTACTATATTTTATGAAATCTCAAATACCAATATTGTGGTTGAAAGGAAGATAGTCCTATTTTTCGTTCTTACTGTCTGACACCTAACAGGCCTCTAAATTACAGAACCCAGAGAAATTCGTAACTGGTTCCGTGGAAAACTTTGTTAGGTTGAGAGGCCTGTGGGGCACACAATTGGCAGAAGATAATCTGTTGCTTACAAGTAAACATTTCAACATGATGGTCAAATATCTTCTCAACAGATTAAAGGAGGAATTAGGCCAAATTTCTTCCTCTTCTCCCTTTCTTTGAGTTGGTTGTTTGTTTGTTTCTGTTGTGCAGGCATGGAAGTAGGAGATGATGCAGACTTTCCATTGGTTGGGGAGGGAACATTTCATGATGATAAGCATGTCATTAGGACAGGTATGCCTCTTCATGTTTTATTCGACATTTGTTTATGGGGCTGTTGTACAACGTTTTCATTCCAGTGATTTCAGTGAAAATAGAGACGAGTTTGGTTGGTGCTTGATGGTTGGCTTCTTGTATGGATTTTCCATTTTGATATATGATACTAATCTTGCTAAATATGACGATTCGAAATTTGTTTGAGATCCAAGAGTGTCGGTTCTTTTGGTAGTCCTGGATTTGTTCTTTTTTTAGAGAATCCCTGTAAGTAGGAACATGGGTTTCTCTGTAAGATCGCCATACTTATTGACAAGAATCTGAAATTTCAATGGTCTTCTCTTATCGTCTTCTGTAATTTGTATGTGTCTGTACCTTAACCTAAATGCTTTTTCCTGATTTTTGATCATTCAAGCAATACGTTCCATTAAATCATGGAGAATGAATACTTCAGGGTTTCTTTTGTGTAGTTTCAGATATACCATATATCAGAAAACATCAGCATTTTTTCCCAGTTTAATTCAAAAACACATACATGCACTCATATCCTGATATTTAGAGTTGGAATTATCTACAGGTTCGATACCTATGCCAATTCTAGTTGGACCAATTTTTTTTTAAAACGAGGAACTAAAAGATCTGACAGGAACACAACCAACATAATCAACTAGTGAAGGGGGTTTAGTATGGGAATTTTTTTTATCTGTCAAACAATAATAATCTATTAATAGAAACACTAAAATAAAGATGGGAAAATCCCAAAATACCGATCTCTCATTCTTTTTCTGATTTTGGTAGGAACTGTCTGGACTGCCACTGCCCATGTAATAACAGCAGTAATAGGGTCTGGTGTGCTCTCTCTTGCTTGGAGTATTGCTCAACTTGGATGGATTGCTGGTCCTCTGTCTATGGTTAGCTTTGCAGCAATCACGGTAGTCCAATCCAGTCTGCTTGCTGACTGTTACAGATCACCAAATCCTGTGAATGGCCACATCAGGAACCACACATACATGGATGCCGTCAAACTTAACTTGGGTAGTTTTTTTCCCCATTCAGTTTTTTTTTTTCTGTAATTCAGAAGGAACACTGTGGCTCTGGATTTTTTTTTTCTCTTTGAGGGAATTGAGAAAGTATGCAATTAAATTATGCATGGGATAGGCAGTAATATATTAATCAATTTGCTTTTATCTGGAATGAGGATGTGTTTTCGGCTAGCATATATAGTCATGAATTTGAACTTCAATAAAAAAATATTGCATATGAGTTGGAGCTGATGGATACCTTAAAAAAAGCATCATTGTTGCAGGAAAGGCGAATGTGTGGATATGTGGATTGATCCAACAATTAAACTTGTATGGGATTGGGATTGCTTATACAATTACATCTGCCAATAGTATGAGGTAAATTTTATTAGAGTAAATGAATCCTTATATAGATCTTTGTGTTATTATAATGTTATCTATTTATCTTTATGTTCTCTTACATACATAGGAGATAATTTTTTGTGCAATACAATCAATCTATTATTCCTTTTCTTTCTACATGGTATCAAGAGCACAGGCATAATAAAAAAACCTAACCTTAAACTTAACAACCGCCACACACCCCATCGTCGTCAGTCACCTTGTTGTCGAGCCACTCCACCATGTCCTACTACCCAACCGTTGGTTCCTACCTACGCAGGATTGGTCTGCTACTGTTCCTTCCAGTCGTGTAAGCTGACAGGTTCTCTTCCTCTCTCCGTTTTTCCTTTTCCTCCATGGTATAGGCACCTCTCCCATGTCGTATATAAGAGGTTTTGTACTTCCTACCTGCCTACCATGAGTGCTTATCACTCTGCCTACTGCCTTTGTTCTCTTTCATGATAGCATCCTCCTGTTCGAATCCGTTGTCGACCACATCATAGGATGTGTGACTTTGAAATTTGCATGGTACTACTATAAAACTCAATAGAAAGAATTATTTTTTTTAGTCAAAGTCTTTCACTATTTTCCATTGCACTCACTAAAAGACAATGCACATTACTCAAGATCTGCCATCTCCAAAAGATCCCACCTATGATGACTAATTTGCTATATATTGTGGCATAATTTCCTAGCTTGTCAACAGTATGGAGGAAAATATTGTTGTTGTCGTCATGTTTCTCACTCTAACAAAGAAAATCTGAGACACACTAAAAGAGACATATTGACAGGAGAAAATCATCTCTCATATGTTTGAGATTTATGAATAGTTCTTCTCCCTTCAACAAGGGGACTACTCTATTCAAGATATATATACATCTCGGCGTGCTCTTATTGATGAGTTGTGTATTCATTAGCCTATTGTTCTCGATGCACAGACATTGAAGGAATCATGAAGAGTTAGCAACTACATAGTTTTTCTCCACTCTACAACTTGAGATCGCTTCCAGATTCGTGGACAGGTTCTTAGAGCTAACACTATCTCATCCTTGTCCTCTACATTTTCTCATGTTCTTCGCATCTCTACTATGACTCCTACCTCCCTCATCGATCAGTCGGCCATGGTTAGTTACAGTCATGGACGTGGCTACAGACGTAGTCAAGGACGTAATTCAAGGGCAAGACATAGTGGAGAAGATGGGAACCGCAAGTGTAATCATTGTGAGCACACTAATTACATTTCTGAGAAGCATTGGGACAAGTTTCGCAAACCTAAATGGACTCAAAATGCTGTGACTCCTGTAGACAACTCCTCTAGAACTGCATGCATGTCCAATACATTCATTATCTCTCAAGCTAAGTATGACTGTTACCTATAGTTTCAGGAAAGTCAAACTTCGTTCACCACTTTCCATGCAACTACATCAAGTATTGGTTCCTTTCTAGTCTTTACGGACAGTTCTTAGGTATTAGATTCAGGTGTTTCCACTCATATGACAAGTACTTCAAACTTTTTTATTTCCCTTTCTAATACATTCTCTACTCCTTCCATGTCTATAGCAGATGGTAATCTTTATTATGTTCTTGGAGAAGGGGTTGTTCAAGCCTCTTCTTCTCTAAATATTTCTAATGTTCTTAATGTACTTAACTTTCCTATAAACTTAGTTTCTACTAACAAAATCACAAAGTCCTTAAATTACTCTATGACATGTTTCCTGTATTACTAAACTTTTCAAGATCTACAAATAGGAAAGAGAATTAATTTGGGTTATGAACATGGTAGACTGTACCTTCTTATTCGTGAGAATGTTCCCAAAAGACTCATCTCATCCACTTTTACTTCAGAGTCATTTCTTTTGTGACACTTTCGTCTTGGTCTTCCTTCGTTTCTAAAGTTTCAGCAAGCTTTGTCCTGGATATCTGTGAAATCCTTTGAGTGTGAGTCTTATCAGTTACGTAAATATCATCGTGCTACCTACCCTAGTTAATCTGTGTCGTGTGTCTTTTATGTTAGGTTATAGGTACTACATTGTGTTTATTTATGAGTTTTCTAAAGTCCCATGGGTGTTTTTGCTTAAAGATAGACCTAATGTGCTTGTTGTTGGTCGAAATTTTTTTCTAAAATAAAAACCCACTTTTCTACTTCTATATGATTGTTTCGATCTGATAATGCTAAGGAATTTGTTCAAAATGATATTATTAATTTTTGTGCTTTCTTGAAAATATTACATCAAACATCTTACCTCCACACTTCTCAACAAAATAACATTGCTAAAAGAAAACATAAACATATCCTTATTGCCACTCATAATCTCATGCAACAAATGAAGGTTCCTAAATATTTCTGATCTGATATGATCTTAGCTGCCTCCTATCTCATCAATAGAATGCCCTCAACTAGCCTTCAAGGTGATATACCCTTTTAGAGGTTGTGTCCTGATGTTCCTTAGTTTTTTTTCACTTACCTCCTAGCCTCTTTGGGTGTGTTTGTTTTGTGCAGGATTTATCTTTTGACCTAGATAAACTATTTCCTCATTCTATCAAGTATGTTTTGGTTGGATATTCTAAAACTCAAAAGGGATATCAATGCTATGATCCCGACTACTAGGCGATATTTCACTTCTGTCGATGTTACCTTATTCGAGTCCACACCTTGTTTTGCTTTTACTTCACCAATGGATATCCAAGTTATTGTTCCTTTTCCCATTCTTGTTGAGAATTCTATTTTGGGTGCTTCTGGTACTTCCATAGCTCTTACCTATCCTTTGTAGGTATACATTCGTCGTTTTTGGGAACGACCACCAGTTCAGACTCGAGCCAATGCAACACCTACGCCAGCAGATCCAGTCAAATCTTGATCTTTCTATTGCTCTTTGTAAGAGTAAACGATCAATTACTGCTCATTTTATTTCATATTTTGTTTCATATGATCATCTTTACTCTGTATGTCATAAGTTTGCTTTGTCTATTTTTTCTGAGTCTATTGCCAACAACTACACAAAGGTTATGACAATTACACATTGGAAAGTTGTTATAGATGAGGAGATGCAGTCATTACTATTGCAAAACACTTGGGAGTTGATTACTTCTCTAGCTGATGCTACAGTTGTTTGATGTCAATGGATCTATACCATCAAATATAAACTAGACGACTCTTTTGATAGGCACAAAGCCTGTTTAGTTGCAAGAGGAATCACGTAGACTTTTGGTCTAGATTATACTGAAAGCTTTTCTCCTATAACGAGACTAAACTCAATTTGAGTCATACTATCTATCTCTATCAATCAAGTATGGAAGATACATCAACTAAATGTCAAAAATGTATTTCTATATAGTGATCTGGTAGAATATGTGTTTATGGAGCAACCTCTAGAATATGTTGCTCAATGGGAGAATAAAGTTTGCTACCTTAAGAAAACTATCTATGACTTAAAACAAAGTCTCAAAACGTGGTTTGAAAAATTAAGCAAGATTGTCATAGGAGTTGGATTTCGACATTATGCAATAGATCACTTAGTATTTATCTAGCAAGGCAATAATGGCTATGTAATACTTGCAACATATGCTGATGACATCCTTCTGAAAGGCAATGACATAGATGAAATTGTTGAGACTAAGGAATATCTTAGGAAACACTCTATTACCGAAGATTTGGGAAGACCTTGATACTTCCTTGGGTTAGAGTTTGCTTATAACAGAGATAAAGTGGTTATGTCGCAAAGGAATTATGTCCTTGATCTACTCCAGGATCTGAACATCATGGCTGTAAGTTCGACAGCACTCCAATTGACTAGAGTCTTGATTTTTGAGATAGCACTTCTAAGCTATTTGAGAATGTAGGGCGATGTAAGCGAATAGTTGGGAAATTTATCTACTTGACTTTCACATGTCCAGACATATCCTACATTGTTGAATTGCTGAGTCAGTTTATACATGAACCAAGACTGGTTTATTGAAAAAGGATTTTGCGCATACTGGTTTATGTAAAGAATGCACCTGGGTAAAAGCCTAATCTACCATAAACATGACCACCTTCACATTGACGCTTATTCATATTCGAGTTATGTAGGTAACAAAGGAAATTGAAAATCCACTTCTGACTAATGTTCTTACATTAGAGGGAACATCACTACTTGAAAAAGTAAGAAACAGAATGTAATGTTTCAATCAAGTGCAAAAGATGAATACATGTGTGGCACAAACGAAATGTGAGATGATTTGTCTTAAATTTTTGTTAATTGAGTTGTATGCCACCATGCAACTTCCTATGTCCATGTATTATGACAACCAAGTTGCCATATTCATTATCAATAATCCTGTTTTCCATAAGCAAACAAAACATATTGAGATAGTCCATCACTATGTTAAAAATGCAATGATGAGTGGGATCATCTCTACTCTTTATACGTCATCGTTCGATCACCTCATTGATATTTTTATAAAGAGTTTATCTCTAAGAATCTATAAGTCACTATGTAACAAGTTGAACATGTTAGATATTTATACTCCAACTTGAGAGGAATATTAGAGTAGATGGATCCGTATATAGATATTTGTGTTATCTTTTTATCTTTGTGTTCTATATAGATAAAAGATAACCTTTAGTACAATACAATCAATTTATTACTCTTTTTCTCTCTGCAAGATTCAAAATCTTCAATCGCTTTTATAGAAATTTGCGAGGCTAGAGAAAAAAAAGTTATTTTTAAGTGAACAAAACAGAGAAAATAAATGACCCATCCAAGAAATGTACTATTAAACCTGTGATGATGAGTTCAAACAGATTTTTTGGAAGCATAGATGATTAGTAAACAGGATAAAAATCACTCATACATTCCAGATCTGGAAATCCACATCCTCGAAACCACTACTATGCATTGGTGGAGAAAAATGTCTACTGATATTAATCAAAACCAAGAGTCCAACTTCCAGCCAAGCTTTTCTGGATTTACAACATTCAAATGCAATTCTAACTGCACTGTAGTAACTTCACTGGAATTGCTACTATAATTAAATTGATATGAGAAGCATGTGTACTTTATTTATTCCTTTTTTTTTCCCTTTTTAATGTGGTTAGCATTGCAGGGCCATACAGAAATCAAATTGCTACCACATAGAAGGTCATCATGCACGATGCTCATACAGCAATAGCCTGTACATGCTGATATTTGGGGCAATCCAGATATTCTTCTCTTTCATACCAGATTTCCACAACATGGAGTGGCTCTCTGCAGTCGCAGCTATTATGTCATTCACTTATTCTTCAATCGGAGTTGCACTTGGGCTGGCAAAAACAATAGGTACTTCCTACTTCCCTAGTCATCTAAGAATACTAAAACGACCACTAGAATTGGAGGATTTTGTGTTGGCTGGTTCTTGATGCTGTTAAATTTTCTGCAACACAGAATATAGCATCTATAGGGGGTCATATTTTGTCCACCTTTTTCTATCTATGGAAAAAATCAAGCTTTCCTTGCCAGATGAACTCTATAAAATTTAACTGGTTATCGAAATATTTCAGGCAATGGAAAGATCAAGGGAAGCATAGATGGTGTCACTATGGCTTCAACGTCTCAGAAGCTCTGGAGAGTTTCTCAAGCACTCGGAGACATAGCATTTGCCTATCCATTTGCCATTGTCCTAATTGAGATACAGGTGATGAATGTTTCAAATCTTTCTTTAGATCATTCATTGCGTTAACATTTCAAGCCATACCTTAATTTGTCCTACTTGAGAACCAAAAATGGTATTTCATGCATTTTCTTTGCCATGCTCCAATATTCTATCACTTGACGTGTAGGTGATTTATATGTGAATCTTTAGCATAGCATTTGCAAACAGAAACTTTATGATTCCGCTAGAGATAAAGATGATGCATGCTTGATTAATCTTCTTTAACATAAATTTGTGTGCCGAATTCTTTGTTATTATTATTATTATTATTATTTGCTAGTGTGCATACCTAACCATTGAGTTCCTCTCGAAAAGCTAATGGAGTGGTGACTTGTTGCTTAAGTGAAGGATACTCTGAAGTCACCACCACCTGAGAACCAGACCATGAAGAAGGCATCAAGAATGTCCATTTTCGTCACTACATTCTTCTACCTCTGTTGCAGCTGCTTCGGATATGCAGCTTTTGGAGATGACACGCCTGGAAACCTCTTGACTGGGTTTGGATTCTATGAACCTTACTGGCTGATCGATTTTGCAAATGCATGTGTTGTTGTTCATCTGGTGGGCGGATATCAGGTCAGGTGACCCAAGAATTCTTGAACACAGTTCTTAATGATAGGCACAAGTATGTCATTGCCATAAAAAAAAGAAGAAGAAGAAGAAGAAGGAGGTTTTTATTTATGCATCAGATACTCATGAATCCATCAAGAATCAATCATGACCTTTTTGAATAACATTGTGATCATAATCACAGGAGTCTTGTTTCATCAACCTGATGAGGAAGACCTTAAGAACTGAAGATATGATAAAATATCTACCATTATTGAATTCAACTTGCTAGCTTAAATGTCAATCCTCTTTAAGAAGTTATTCTACTTCGTGAAAGCAACCTAGCTTGAGAAGGGCATTTACTAATAGATTACTTAGCAGGTAGCATGTATGATCTGTCTCTATGGATCCCATTGATCCTCTAAAATTAGAAACAGACTAGGAAAAGTAAACTAAAATTTAAAAGATAAGAAAAATCTTGTGGTATGGCATAACTGGAGAGAGAGAGAAAACAAGAGCATTCTCAACAACGCTTTGGATCACCAATTTAATTATAGTAATAATTTATTATGCATATGAATCTAACAAAATATTTTGATGATATGCAGCTTTACAGCCAACCGGTATTCAGATTCATAGATCGATGGTTTACAGAAAGATTCCCAGACAATGGTTTTGTGAACAACTCCTACTCCATCAACATCCCACTAATGAAGCCCTACAGATTGAACCCTCTAAGGCTGTGCTGCAGAACAATCTACGTTGTGTCGACAACCGGCATTGCAATGCTCTTCCCTTACTTCAATGAAGTATTGGGCTTGCTGGGTGGTTTTAGCTTCTGGCCGTTGGCAATCTACTTTCCAGTGCAGATGTACTTTGTACAGAAGAATGTTGCGATTTGGTCAGGCACGTGGATTTTGCTTCAGACGTTTAGCCTTTGCTGCTTGGTTGTGAGCATTTTTGCACTTGTTGGATCACTTGAGGGGGTGATTAGTGCCAAACTAAGCTAAATACTGAGGGTGCAGATTGGACCCGTAAATGCTGTAATTAGCAAAGGATTACCTGTCCATTGGTACAGCATCCTCATAACCATTTTGTAACAAGTATCGGAATTTGTTACCGTGCCAGGTGAACAGAGCTGTAAACTGTCAGATACATGGTTACTGATTATCAAGATCTCGATCGTTGTATCAATTATCAAAGCTTTCACGGGTCAAATCATGTGCTCTTTCATCTCAACACAGTGTTATTCATCACGAAGTTTAAAACAAGGTGGGAGTTTTTTGTTGTAAAACGAGAGGGAGAAAAAAAAAATGGCTTCCAAATCTTAATGCTTCTTGTAAAACTACTAATCTTGAATCCATTGGCTCCAAGGGGAGAGGGTAAGATAAATAAATAACATTACCTGTAACATGCTCTGGTTATAGTACAAAATTCACAGGTTTAGCCGTTTAGGAATGTGGGGGAGCTTGATTTTTAACTCAAAAGCAAATCGGCAATGCATAGAGAGGTTTAGCCGTATACTGTAGAAATATCCAACATGTAAGAAAATTAAGATATGAGCAGGGACATCCTAGTGCTTTCATAATCTCACTGTGCCCTCTCCACTGCGGTATGTATTCTTTGGTTTCATACATGTGTAGTGGATTGAGGATGCGTCAGTTTCCTCCTGCACTCGCTGCTTTCTGGTTCATCCTATTCCGGATTCCCAGTCCCAGACCATGTCCGATCGATCGTATTTGAATAGGATTTGTCGCCGCAGTTATGACAAAGAATTCTCGATGTGAAAGTACAGAAATAAATAAAGGGCTGATCTTTAAACAAGATCAACTGAGAATGCAATAGCTCGTGATCATTCTAAGCTATCAATATCCATCATCATCATCATCATCAGACGTGGTGATGGCATGATCTTGCTTCTTCTGTCGTAGATTTTGGTAGAGATTTGAGCTCCGAGATAGAGGTGTTTTTCAGAAAGATTTCACTATGTCAAAGATCGTCTAAAATAGGAGACGAATCCTTATTTAGAAAAGAGGCAAGAAATCTACTTACATTACTTTGCTTATAACCACCTCTGAAAATTAAAAGAGAAATTTCCTCTTCCTTATGTAACGTATGTGATCTTCAGACTACATTCCAACATTTCTTATTTGATCATGAAAACCAAACAGTAAATTCCTACATACTCCTACTATTCAAGTAATGTATAAGTTTTTTTTAATTTTTACTCCTACTATTCATAAGAATATATTCCATTTTCATTATCTACGAAAATGTTTATTAATCCCATCAAATCTACATGTGTGACAAAATTCTCTACTGGAATCTCTGTTGTCATTGGATTAACAATCATGTTGGAGATAGGAATATAACTCATTTCTATTTTCTTTTTATGTATAATATCACAAATAAAGTGATAATGTATCTCATTATGCTTCCCTCTTGAACTATTAGTACTACTATTTATGAGACTAATTGCTGTTTGATTATTACAATATATTCTGAGTCGTTCAAAAAACTACTAATAACTTCCCATCTATCAAATTAAGACCCAAGTCGTTCAAAAATCTCTTAATTTAAACAGCATGTGTGGTGATCTACATGCAATGTATTCTGCTTCTTGTATACATTCAGCAAGATAACCTTACTTTTTACTTCCACATGAAACAACATCACTACCAAAGATGAACAAGTGTCCGAATGTGGACTTTCCATCATTTTTGTTACCTCAAAAAACTACATCTGAAAAACCTACTATTTCCAGCATTTCCATTTAGTATACTAGTTTGTGTTGTAACATGTCCTTGATGTAGTTCATAATCCTCTTAATAACTTCCTAATGTGCTAATCTAGGATTACTTTGATATCTACTAAGTAAACTTGATGAATATGTCTAATCCGGTCTAGTGCATAATATAATGTACATTAAACTTTCAATCACTTGTGCATATGGCATTTCTAGAAGTTTTTGTTCCTTTCCAAAACATTGACTTTTATTCAATCCTTTTCCATACACATATGATGTCGGTGTAAAGGCACAATTTTACATGTCAAACTTTTGAAATACTAAATGTAAATATTTTTCCTAATTTATACTTACATTTTAGACTTTCAATTCCTAAGGATCTGTATTCCAAAGATATAAGATGCTTCTCTCATGTCCATCACCTCAAATTTCTTACTAAGTTTAATTTTTACTTTTTCAATAATTTCATATCATTTGTGGCAAGTAAAATATCGTTTACATATAAAGACAATATTATAAAACTGCTTCCACTTTTCATGATATATACACAATTGTCCAATCTATTTGAAATAAATCTCATTTAAACAATCATATTGTGAAATTTGAAATGCCATTGTTTAGAAGATTACTTTAATCCATATATGATTTGTTCAATTTGCACACTTTTCCCTCATGTCTTTCCACTTGAAAACCTTTAGACTAGCACATGTATATGTCTTCCTGTAATTCTCCATTAAAAAATGCAATCTTAATATCTAATTGATGTAATTCCAAATTTCAGTGTGCTACAATTGACAGATTCTAATATAAGCAAACTTTACTATTGGAGAATATGTTTCCTGAAAATCAATTCCTTCCTTCTTTGTATAATCTTTAGCTATGTACCAATCGAGCCTTAAACTTGTCATTTAACCTTTCTACCCTCAGCTTCTTCTTGAATACTCATTTGCATCCTACGGTCTTTCTTTCCTCAGATAAATCACACAATTCCTAAACATTATTCTTTTTTATGGAATCAATTTCATCATTCATGGCTCATAAGAAACATAATGACTCATAAATTTTTCTCATGTGATTTAATCACATCACTATATGTATCAGATTTCATATGATTTTCTTAATCTATATCTATCAAGAAACATAATGGCTCATAAGAATACAAATGATAATTATTCATCCATGAAGGTTAAGTTTTTTTTTTTTTCTAAGGGCATGGTAATGGCTCATGAATATTTTCCATATTTGGTTAGTCATACTAGTCGTTCTGGTCATTTTCCATTATTTCCATGAATTCATTTGTATTTTCTATGTTTGGTTGATTCTCATTTTCTGAATTATTTCATTGAATACCATTAAAGTAATCATCTCTAATTACTGATAATGATTCATCGTTATCTTGAGTATGCTCTTTTTCCTCTAGATTTTATAGAAATGTAGCATCTTCATACTCAATAATTCCTTTTTCTTTACGAAAAAATCTATATCCTAATGATTTAGCATAATATCCTATAAATTTATATTTTAATGTTCTAAAATCTAATTTGTTTCTGAGCTAACTTGAAATGAATACATGGGCTATTAAACGCCATTTCCTTAAATGATGGATATTAAAATTTCTTCTATTCCACAACTCATAAGGGGTTCCTGTAACAGATTTGGTGGATATTCTATTCAAAGCGTAATTTACAATGAGTAATGTCACTCCCTAAAATTCCTTTGGGAGGTATGAATGTGATAGCATGCCTCTAATAGAATTCATTAGAGTTCTGTTTTTTCGTTTTGTCTCTTTATTTTATTGTGACATATATTGCATTGTAATATTTATTTTTATTCCATACTCTTGATAATATGATTCAAATTCTTTTAAATTGTATTCCCCCACCTATGTCAGATTTTAATATCTTAATGTTTCTTCCAAGTTACTTTTCCACTTCTACTTTATATTTCCTAAAGTAACTTAACACTTCTGTTTTATGTGAAATTAAATAAATATATGGATATCTAGGATAATCATCTATGAATGTTACAAAATATTCCTTATTATTGTATATTTTTACACTAAGTGAACCACATACATCTGAATATATTGAAACTAATAATTTATTTTCCTTATGTCCAACACTAAATGGTTTCTTTGTCATTTTTCCAACTAAACAATGTTGACATGGGGTTAATTCCACCTTGTTAATATTTGAGAGAAAGTTCAATTTTATTATTTATTCCATTTTTGATTTTCCAAGATGAACTAATCTAACATGCCATAAATCATAATTAGACAATAAGCACAAAGAATAATCAGAAATGCTATCAATATTATTTATTACAAAAAATATGAAATAAATCATGTTCTAGGACAAACACTCCTATGATAAGTTCTTTCTTGTCCTTTCTAATAAACATACATACGCTTATTTTAAAAGCAACCTTTCAAGTCTTTCTTTCTGAAGGTAGGTACAAAAATAAGATTGCACCTTATACCAGGTGCATGGAAAACATCTTTTAATATCATGATGTTGTCTTCCAAATCCAAGTGATAAGAGTCAACACTTTCCACATCCAAATATGTGTTGTCTCCCATGTAGATATGTTGCACACTAGATTTGAATTCCTTGAAGGATTCTAACCCTTTCTTTGTTTTCGTAATGTGACGGATTGCATCAGAATTTATCCACCAATCATTTGAGCTTGGTGTAACGACACTATTGCATTTCACTATACAAATGAAGACTCTCTTGTTGCCTTTCTATTCTAGTGCCTTACCTTTATTTCCATTCTTGTTTGGACAATTTGGTTTATAGTGGTCAAAACAATTACACAGATAGTAAGACCCCTGTGGTTTATTTAACTGTGATTGGTTTTTGAACTACATCCTCTTCAGTCCAGTCCTTTTGTTTTGGTCTTTGTCTTTCCTAGGCTTCCAATGCACAATATTAGCTTCTTTTATATTTAACTCTTCCTTCCTATGGCTAGTCATAATCTCTTACTTAGTTTCAAACCTTGTTGGCAGTTCTGAGAGTTGAAGGGATGGGATAGATCTCATAGTTGTAGTCATGTTATTAAAATTATTTGTCAAACTATTAAGTATAGTTGCCACTTGTAGTTTTTTTAGAATAAGAGTTCTAGTAATAGATAAATCTTTTACTATGACAACCATGTTGTTCACGTGTTCTACGACACTTTGTCTCTCTTACATTTTGCAAGAGCTATACTTCTAAAGGAAAAGTTGAGTATTTATTTCAGTAGTTTTATCATACTTTTCTTTCAAAATATTCTATAGTTTTTGTAAAGCGTCATAAGTTTCGAAAATTTTTATAAGATTATCTTCCATGAATATAAACATGAGGTTCCTTGCTCTTTTGTCATCAATTTGCCATTTCTCGTGTTTCTTGACTTCCATCTCAAAGGCATTATTGTCAAGTTCTAGAGGATTGAATTCAATGACATATTCCAAATTGTCATAAATTAAGGCATACTTTATTTTCTAGTGACACATTTCATAATTTACCCCATTCAATTTCTCAATCTTTGCCGATTTAGTGATGATTAACTTACTAGCAACGATTTGAGTAGATCTAAAAAGAATGATTTTTTTTAGTTTTAGAATTTTATTTTGAACAATATTTAACAAACTTAATTAAATCTATATAAGAATGTGTCAAGAATTATGTATAACTAAGATAAAATAGATATTAACTTAAATCATGCAGTGATTAACTAACAATAAGAATAAAACTAATATAAAATAGAAATTAACTTAAATAAGAATCCAAAACCATAACAATAAATGAGAATAAAGTTGGAAAAACCAAAATAAGTCAAATATCTAATTTCTATATGTAATCAACTAAATCTAATAATGCAGTGACTAATTAAGTCAAGATTAACATTTAGGAAAAAAACGAGTTAACTAAAAAAATCAAGAACTGTGTATTGGCACAGTGTTGATAAATGAAACTAGGATAAAACAAATATTTTAGTTGTAATAAAAATAAAACCAAATTGAAGACTTTGATGTAATTTCATGCAATAATTATTTATTTTGTTTTATTTTAATCGATAAAATCAAAACCAATATAAATAAACCAAAAGAACCACTAAAAACCAAACAAAAATAAGTGAGGGAAGGAAGAAGTGGGAAAAACCAAATCTACGAGGGAGGGGCAAAAAGGAGGTGCAGTGAGGTCGACGGAGAGGTGTGATAGCATGGTGCAACTTGCCGATGGAACTGGTGGATCTGACGGTGTGACAGGATGTAGAGGAGAAGCTCGAATCACAACAGGAGACAGGGACGTGGCCAATTCATTGGTGGAGGAAGCTCAAAGCAACGGGAGGAGGAGGATGTCGTAAAGGTGAAGTCAAAGAAGAAGATCGGCAATCGAATGACTTGGGGAAAGAAGGTCGAGATTGAAATCGAAGTATGGAGGTTTGGATTCACCCCAAAATTTATAGAAGTAGATAGCGTCATAGAACAAATTGTGTGAAATCACGATATGTCCAAATAAAAGGTAAGAAATCTACTCTGATACCACTTTGATGGCATGATCTTGTTTGTACTGTAGATTTTTGTAGAGATTTGGACTCTGCAATATTGGTGTTTTTCAGAAAGATTTCACTGTATCAAAAATCGTCGAAAATAGAAGACGAATCTCCATTTATAAAGGAGATAAGAAATCTCCTCACATCCATTTACTCATAACTACTTTTGAAAATCCAGAGAGAGATTTCCTCTCCATAATACATGGTTTTTATTGACCATATTCCAGCAATTAAGATGTAAGATTGTTTAGTTAAATAAACCACATCAAGTAAAAGAGAGAGTACTGTAAACTCATGACTACATGCAGATAAAGAAGAATCATAAGATTGAATCACGTAAGACGTTTGTGCCCATCAGAAATCCCGAAGCCATTTCAGATTAGGTCATGACTACATGCTGACACATTGCTATGTACCATACAATCCACCAAAAATCACTTGTTTTTGTTGGTTTTTTTCATATACTTTGGATTATTTGCATGACCAAACAAACAGACGTATGCATGGTATTGTAGCATATTGATTAAGAAGCTAAATATTTAAAGGAAAATTTTCGAGTTACAGAAATGATGGCTAACATCATCGATTTAAGCAGTTGAGGGTTGTAATTTATGAGTTTGTGTGGCATGCAAAGTACAGCAATAATCTATGATGTCTATGAGAGTTAAACTTTTGATTTCTCGTACAACCACAAGGAGACTTCATTACTAGACCAAATAGTTGCAAACACAACAATAACCCATGACACTTTCAAATATCACTCAAACCAAAGAACATGCACAGCTAAACTCACACACAAGCAAGACCTATAGATATATAAATGAACTAAACCAAAGAACATGGTGACAAAGGAAATAAAAAGAACAAGTATACTACTATGCTCCCAAGAAACAAGAAGACACACTCCTTATCCTCATGCAACCCTCTTCTTGTTCTTTGCCATTACCTTGCTCTTAGCTATATTTTCTTACACTATATTAAGACCTTTACACGTCAACAAATTACGACAGGAAGAGATTCTCTTCATCACCACCCCCTGCTCCCTTCTCTCTCGTTCTCATTCTCAGTGGAGGGTTGACCGGGTGTCTTGTGGGTGAGCAACCTGCCCTTGCCTCACGCTCTCAGCGGGCGTTGAATTCTTTATTCAAATCATGCTCCTTCTATGGGCATCTCTAACATGCTGCACCCACACGTGAACTCTCTTCATCATTTATCTATATATATCAATAACTACTGGTACTATTCACAACACCCACCGGCATCATATTACTACTTTACTGAGCTTTTCTTCTTCTGTTAACTATCAATATTCATTGGTTGCAAAGAAGATACGAAGATGGGTAGGATTCCATGCTGTGAGAAGGACAACGTGAAGAGAGGCCAGTGGACACCCGAGGAAGACAACAAGCTCTCGTCTTATATTGCCCAGCATGGTACCAGGAATTGGCGTGTCATCCCCAAGAATGCTGGTACATGCCTGCATGCATGCATCTAACTTAACTAATTAGTTAAGTTTCTACATATAATAAATTAGTTTGTTTACATGGGATATGGCAGGGTTGCAGAGATGCGGGAAGAGCTGTCGTCTTCGTTGGACTAACTATCTCCGACCGGACCTCAAGCGAGGGGACTTCACTGGGACAGAAGAGCAGACCATCGTTAAACTACATGCCGTCGTCGGAAACAGGTGAATGCAATAGCCGATAGGCAGCAGCGTCTGGAATTAATCTCATCGTAAATACACAATAATAGGACATGTATGGTAAGGATTACGATTGTTGTTGAGGAATTTTTCCTTCTCTGTGAACCAAACAGGTGGTCGTTGATAGCAGCACAGCTCCCCGGCCGGACGGATAATGACGTGAAGAACTACTGGAACACAAAGCTGAAGAAGAAGCTGTCTGGGATGGGCATCGACCCAGTGACCCACAAGCCCTTCTCCCACCTCATGGCCGAGATAGCCACTACCCTCGCACCACCTCAAGTGGCACATCTGGCAGAGGCGGCCCTCGGCTGCTTCAAGGATGAGATGCTACATCTACTCACCAAGAAACGTGTCGATTTCACAGCCGCCGGCCCATCAGCTGCAGCTGGAGAAGCTGACGCTGCCTTTATCCCCATGAACACAGATGACAAGGAAGAAACCATCCACAAGATAAAGCTCGGGCTCTCCCGAGCCATGCGGGAGCCTGTGGACGTTCACAATGGTTCACCTGGAAGTAAACCTTGGGTTTTGATGGGTTCCAGAGGGGAACCATCAGATGGGCTCATGGCGATGTGCAACAACTACTCGACGGGTATCGATGGGTTTGGGTTTGGAAGTCCGTCGTTCTGTAATGATGGTGAAAGGTCGGCATGGAGCCAGAGCTTGTGCACCGGAAGCACTTGCACCGGTGGAGCAGCCGCTGAGCCCGTGCTTGGCAGTCAACTGCCACAGAAAATGGACGACGACGATGGAGAAGAGGCCCAGGGAGGGAAACTAGAAAGGAAGGACAGCGAGGGTTTATTTGGGAGTGACTGTGGCTTGTGGGACTTGGCAGATGATCTCATGATCCAGTAGCTTTTTAACTGGTGGAGAATAAAATTCAACAGTAAAGACATCGTAGGAAAAATAAGATATGTTCATACCTGCAATTTCCTTTTGTTTGTTTATTTTACAATATTTCTATATGAAGGAAGAGAAACCAGGATTTGTATACAATAAGAACAACAGAAAAAAAATGAGTAAATATGACAGTCAAATATGAACTCAAGCAAAATATGATGATGAAGATGATGTATCCGCTAGGACCTGCATGTTCGAGTAAATTTGATTGTATTAGAAGAATAACAGTGAAGAAAGTGAGTTTGATCGGAAAACGTGTGTTTTTTAGGGTCTTGCCTCAAGCTGCTCTTCTGTGAACAAGTCTTTCTGGATGGTCCAAGTATCTGCATGTGTTCGTCGGAACTCCGCAACTGCCTTTGTTACTGTGGATTTTACTGGTGATGGCTCACTGATGAACCTCGCAAGCAAGGTTACATGGTCTGGAAGCCAACTGCAGCAATAACAACAAGCAAACACATTAAGTTTTTTTTTTATACTAATATTGCAGACAATGTTCCTGAGATTCAAACTATCGACCTCTCTTACAACTACAAACAAGTTTTATCACTTGACCAACTGATTGCAAAAAACAAACACAATAGTATTAACATCAAATCAAAGGGAATAAAGAAGAATCCTTGATGATATACTAGGATAATATCATATAAGAATGGCAACAGGACAGAGAATGCATGACGAAAAAAGATGACATTTGAGGGAAATCAATCCCCTACTACAGATGCAACTTTTTGTAAGCATTTCCCACTCTGATACCTGATTCCGCAACATAATTATACAAAAAGTTGTGGTCAACTAGCAACTGAAGCCTAGTAAAAAAATCCAAAAGTTTTTGCTTTTTCCCATTAGAAATCTCGACACTTGGAAGCACAAAAGCTGCAAACATAGGAAAACTGAATTGCCATAATATGGAAGCCTACTACTCAAACAGTGTGAACTAAAATGCTGAGTGATGTGGGAGGTAAATAAAGTGGATAAACATTGGGAAGATTGGTAAAACAATTTGAGATGATTCCACATACTAATTAATCCCTAGGGTGGCAAAACACCAAAAAAGGAATAAAATAGTGGTTGGTCCATCTACCTTAACACAATTTTGTTTTTTGAAGCAACTACCTTAACACAATTACATGTTCATAATATGAAAACACACTAAAAATAACAGCAACGTACCTGGGCATGTCATATGGTACTGAAAGTACAGAGGCAGTCAAAGCAAGAACTGCACCATGTATAGATGCTACAGATTGACTTGATGTCCAGTTCCTGAAGCGAAAGGTATTTAGTCATATTTCAGCATTATACAATGAGGAAAATGATAGTGCCTCATCCATATACATGGGATCTTTTTTTGGATAAGATGATAAGAACACCAATAGCAATTATCCTTCAAATGATTAATGCCATCCATATAAATTAAAAGCCATGTAGTTTCCATCCTAGTTTCACATGAATGCCTGAGCATTTATAGTGCATGTAAACAAAGATTGTCATACAATTAATAAATTAATGGGGATGAGCATAGACTAAAGAAAATTGACCTTTGTTTTCGTTTCTTATGAATGGATAATGCTTCTGCAAATGCTCGATCTCGAAAACTGCTAGCTAGATTCTCATCTCCACCTTTCATTAGGCTAGCAAGAACCCCAGCAGCATGCTCCCTCACCTAAAAACATGTTCCAAGTTGTGTAAGTGAAGATGCTATAAGGCCCACAACAATAGGATCTTTAGACAAAAGGTTATACACCAACTTGAGTACAAACACTTCCTTAGTTGAATAACAAGAATTCATTTCCAAAAAAAGTCAATGGAACAGAATCCATTACTAGAAAATGTATAGACATCATTGAACAAGATAATAGAACAAAATATAAAAGTACATAATTTTTTGAAAAAAAGGTAAATATCATGAAGAAAATATCTGTATTGATTTGTTGATGAAATACAATTTCACACAAATGTAAATAGTGAGCAGGTGTAAGAAAACATGAAGATGCTAGGAGCTTACTTCAACTTGATTATCTACAAGCAATTTCTCGACACTCTTCCAAATTTTTGTTTTCTCTGAATTCGATAAAATGAAAGTGTGCCTGCCCATAAGTAAGAAAGTGCGGTACAATTATGTCAACAGTGATTGAGGAAATTTGTGAAAATAAGGACACAAGAAATAATATCTTCTTCTCTTCGTTTTACTGAGATCTCTATCCACTTTTCAGTATCAAGTGACTAACAGCAACTAGCAATAGAAGCAAATTAAAAATGATGTCTAAAACGTAATAATGTTACTAAGTTGTTGCATTTGATAATTCATTGAAATTACAAGAAAAGAAAGCTGACAACTATCAATGTGCACTACAATTCCATGGCTTCTTTTCACCCACTAAAACGAGGCTGCAGTCAGGGAGCATGATTGTATTCATACCTCTTCTCTCATGAATAAGCTGAGGGTTGGCTCGGTCTCAGTCGAGTTTGTGGGTTGTAAGAAGTAACCTAGTTTGACTAAAAAACAAACATAACTAAATGCAACTTTACACCCATACAAACAAACAAATTGTAAACTAGCTCAGCATAGGCTTGGCTCAGTTCGGGCTCAACCAGACTAAGATCCAAACTAAGTCATCCATACATGTAAAACATCAATGAGCCAAATTGGTTATAAATAGTTTGAGCTCAGTCAATAAACTGCAGTCAGGCTCAAACATAAAATTAATCTCGGTAATGTAAACAAGTGAAATGCAAACAATCCTCAATTTGTTTAATATGTTAAAATAAGCACATACAAGAAGTGTTGAAATGGGAAGATAAATCCTCAATTTGTTTAATATGTTAAAATAAGCTCATACAAGAAGTGTTGAAATGGGAAGATAATACTATAATATTTATGATCACAAAAGATTACAATCTCCAATATATATATGAAAACACATACTTAACCCACAAATAATCTAATAAATGGATTACATAAAGATCCATATAAAAAACTATTTATTCTAACACTCTCCTTCAAGCTGAAACATCTTCAACTTGTTATAACACAAAACTATATAATTTAAAAGTAGTTGTTGTAACAGACAAATAGTAATAATAGTAGTTACTGTAGTAGTAGTAGCAGCAACAGGCAAACAGATGACAGTAGTTGTTGTTGTAACAATAGTAGTAACAATAAGTAAACAGATAACAATGGTAGTTGTTGTAGCAGTAGTAGCAACAACAGGCAGTCATTATTCTAATAAGAAGATATAACTGTAATATAGAAATGCATGTAATATCAAATGCAGTGCTTAATGAAATCTCTTGCGGTTTTATAATGTTGGTTTATTCTTTTTGGTTTATAATGATGTAATCTTGACCTTTTCTAATATTGGTTTTGTTAGAGTTATAGCTTTATATTATGTATCTTTGGTAATATGGGTTAATGGATTACTGAATGTCCATTTAGTAGAAGGTATTCTTTGACTCACTATATATATGTAACTCCTCTCTCTAATAATAAAGATTCAAATCATTATTTTCCCTAAATTATACATAGTACCAGAGCTTAAGTTTTAACCTTAACAAAAAAAAAACCCCACCCGTTGCAGCACCTCCTCCCTACACCGCCAGATCAGGTCGCTGTCCACGCCGTCTGCTCTCCTGCCGTCGTCGCTCGCCCTAGCCACCATTCCCACCCACCCACCCACCCCCGCCATGTCGGCATCTCTTCTGGGCATGGCTCAACCCTCCGCCGATGGCTCTCCCTCTCCCTGCCGCCGACTGCTGCTATAACAGCCACCAAGGGCATCAATGGCCCCCTCACACACGCCGAAAGGGGTAGTTTAGCCTTGTCACATCCTTCGTCCAACAGTCAAGTCATGTGTTAGGCCTCCTTGTCTCCAATTTTTGTCGTTCGTGGGTGGATACGTGATATCCATTTGTGTTTGAGTCTTTAAACTGCATGGTGGTGTTCCCAGTAGGCGATTGTGGCTTGTTTTTCGTCGTATATTTGTCAAATCAGGTGGTTTTCCTCTTGTTTTCCTAAAAAATCAGATCATATATTATTCTGTCATCATGGCCACACGTGTATCCCTAATCAAGAACCTCAGTGAAACTTCTAAGAAATTGAATGGAAAAAATTATTTACTCTGGTCACAAAGCTTTGAGACTTTTATTATTGTACATAGAAAACTCAGTCATCTCACCAAACCACCTCTAGACAGTAAGAATGTCACGTACGATGACTGGTTCGTAGATGATGCAGCCATTGTTTCATGGATGATAAACAGTATGGAGTCTACTGTGGCTAAGGACGTTATGATACTGAAGCCTGCCAAGAAGATCTGAGATACTCTTCGTCTTACCTATGGTCGTGAGAAGAATATATTCAGAATTGTTGAGGTATACGAGCAACTGTTCACACTTCGTTAGGGAGATCATTCTATCCCAGAGTACTTTACATTACTGCGAGATTTGCTAGATGAGCTTGAGGTGCATCAACCCTTGACGACTAATATTACACAGATGAGCTAATATCGGGAAGAGTTAGTTGTGGCCATCTATCTTTTCAGTCTGTCTCCTGAGCTCAGTTCTCATATCAAGAGACAAATCCTAGGAGTTGACAGTGTACTAGATCTATAGACCACCTTTGCACGGGTTCTATGCATCTCCACAACCAGTCCCTCCTTAATCCTTGATCAGTCTGTTATGGCAGCTACACGTAGTCGAGAGCGTAGTAGTTCTCATGAAGGGGGTCATAGTTGCACAGATATTAGAGGACGCCCTCGTTGCACTCATTATGGTAGGACAAGTCATCGTGTTGAGAGGTATTGGGATTTGCATGGCTGACCTTCTTCGCCTTCTGCATATGTTACTACAGAGTCTCTACCAGCCAATTCCACCAATGAGAAGTCGACAGTCATTGGCTTGCAAGCTGATTATGATAAGTTCCTACAGTTTAAGGTCACTAACTCTGCCATCACTGTCACTTACTCTACTTCTACAGGTACTAGTGCTCTTTTGGCTTCCAAAGATTCCTTTGGATAATTGATTCCAGTACTTCCTCCAACATATTAGGTCTGTGGCCATTGCTGATGGTTGATCTTGTTCAGTTTCTGAAGAAAGTATTGTACAGGCCTCTTCTCAGTTTTCTCTTGATAGAGTTTTATATGTGCCTGACTTTCCTGTAAATCTTCTTTCTATTAGTGCTATTACAAAATAACTACATTGTTATGTGACTTTTTTTTCCCTTTTCATTGCACTTTTTAGGATTTGCAAACAAAAAGAAGGATTGATTTGGACCGTGAGTACGAAAATGGTGTACCTACTGGTCAGTGACGAGATACCTCGGAGATTAGTGTCTGTAGCTTCTACTTCAGAGCCGTCTTCACTATGGCATTATCGGTTAGGTCACCCCTCTCACCAGAAGTTACAACAGGCGTTACCATGGGTGATTGTTTCTCTCTTTGAGTGTGAATCTTGTTAATTGGGAAAACATCATCACACTTCCTTTAAGTAATTGTGTCTTGTGTCTAGTCCTAATTTGTTTGAGTTAGTACATTGTGATATCTAAGGTCCTATTAGAGTCTCGTCTGTGTCTAGTCACCGTTACTACATTATCTTTATTGATGATTTTTCTAAGGTGTCTTGGATATATCTATTAAAAGACCGTGGTCATATTTATGATATATAAAGTTTTTCTTTCTGAAATAAAAAATCAATTTGATGTTACTCCCAAGTATTTACGTACTAATAATACATTGGAGTTTGTTCAAAATAAGGTTGAATCTTATTGTGCATCCTCAGGCATTGTACATTAAACCACTTGTCTTCACACCTCCCATCAAATGTGTTTTTGTGAGATATTCCAAAATTAAACGTGGGTATTAGTGTTTTCATCTACCATCTGGTCGATATTTCGTGTCTGCATATGTCACTTCTTTGAGTCCATGAGATACTTTGGTGATTCAGTTGTTAAGAAGGAGTCTGTTCCTCCATCGTCTGTAGTTGAGTCTGTTCCTCTTCCTTTTGTTGTTAGCCTAGCAGACCCTCCTGATCCTTTACAGGTATATCGACGCAGTTAAGAACCACTAGCTCCATTAGTGGCAGAACCAACTTCCTCTTCGAATGTAGATCCGCCTCTAAATGACCTACATCTCCCTATTGTTCTACGAAAAGGTAGTTGTTCTTCCAATCTCCAATTTTGTTTCCTATGACTCTCTCTGTCCTCATTTTCAGTCCCTTACCTTGTCTCTTTCCTCTGAATCTATTCCTAGGAATCATCAAAAGGCACTTTTACTTCCTCAATGGAAGACAACACTGGATGAGAAGGTAGCTGCCTTGGTAGCTCGTGGTACGTGAGAGTTGGTGATCCATCCTATTGGAACTCAAGTAGTCACTTGTCGCTAGGTTTATACTGTTAAATACAGAGCAGATGACACTGTTGATGCTACAAAGTCAAATTTGTAGCTTGAGGATTCACTCAAATGCACGATTGATCAGACCTTTTCCTTAATTACTTGTCTCAACTCTATCAAGGTTGTTCTCTTTGTTGTCATTAATAACTCGTGGGAATTATGCCAGTTAGATGTAAAAAAATGCCTTATTGTATAGTAATCTCACAGAAACTGTTCTTATGGAGGAACCTCCAAGGTATGTTACTCAAGGAAAGAACAGGGTATGCAAGCTCAAGAAGGCGATTTATGGTCTAAAACAAAGTCCCAGAACATACTTTGAGAAATTCAATCAAATAGCGATGGATAGAGGTTTTCAAAAATGTGTATGGGATCATTCTGTTTTCTACAAGAAGACTAATCAAGGATGTGTGCTGCTTGTGGTCTAT
>JAMKQA010002124.1:0-38893 GCA_024699735.1 Posidonia australis | reverse complement strand
GGAAGGAAAGAAACCACACCACCGCATTCACACATCAGAATTAAGCTACTATAAAAAAAAAGTCTGAATTAAGGGGAAAAGGACAAACTGACTCAATCTACTGTAGTTACAAAAACAAATGCAAATTCTACAGAAATGAAGGATTTTATTACTTGAAAGCGGATCTGGTGAACTGGGTATAGCCAAAAACACCAAAATAAGCAACCCTCCACGCCTGAAAACCAAACTTTGCCATTTAGAGCATGAAAAATCTGGGTTGAAGGAGGAGAAAAGCTGAGCATTTGTGTACCTTTTGGAGGAACATGGCGACCAGCAATGGTTCGAAGCGGAGATTGAGCTCTATCCCCACTTTTGTGGAGTTGGGTTTGGAAGCAACAATGGTTCCTCTCCCCTTCTTTTTGTTGTTGTTGTTGGGGTTGTTTTGAAAGTGGAGACGGATGTGGACCAGGGAGGAAGCCAGGAATTTCAAACTGTGGGGGTTAATAGAACTCAGCAATAAAAATTAGCAAACAATTCAAGAACTCAACAACAAAAACAACAACAAAAGGCACAAGAATAATTACAGTTGCCGAACTCCCGCCTCCCGATTGGGGTTTTGTGGCGGGGAGGGGGAGCCGAGGCCCGAGGAGGAGGCATTCCGTTCCGACGTCGCCGCGTCCGGTGGTCGGCAGGCGTTGGCGGGCCGACGACTGGGGCTTTGTGGGTGGGTAGAGGGAGAGAGGAGGACGACGAATGTGCTGTGTGTGAGGAGGGGAAATGCGCCTTCCGGATTTGGGTTTTTTTACCAAAATATTTACAAGGTAGTTTTATTGTCTTTTTAGTCCAAAGAAGGGGCAGATAAATTGATTTTAAACTTATGTGAGATCTTTTTAGGTAAGAACATATACTTTATTGTATTTTTTTTTGGAAGTTAACCAAAAGGGGAGAATGTCATTTGTGCCCTTGCAACAGACTCACTCTCAGAATTATATAGTAAAATAGTCAACTTTAATTTTTCGAGAAAAAAATTGATGAGTTTACTGTATAATAATAAGTGCAACAACAACAAATTCTTTTTTGTTAATTTTCAAGCAATGATTAGAGAGAATGGTTATTAATTATTTATCTAATTTCTCAAGGTCAAAATCTCATCATAGTAATAATAGAAGGCATTGGAAGTTGACAGTTAAGATGGTGTAATTATGAGATTAATTTGTAAGCAATATTGTAGAAAACGATCCATTGACTTACACGAAATTTGTTGGATTAGGTTCAAGAATTTTCTTTGATGATTATCCAACCATTTCTCTAATAAGTTCATTACCAATTTATGATATTAAAAAAAAAATGATATATTGGAGGAAGTTTTGGATTTTGCAGTTTAAGAAAATAAAAAATAGAAAAATGGAGATTTGTTTTTTACTATCACATCTATCACATTTTTACGTTGTCTTGCCCTTTTTCCTGTTTCTCGTTGCTCGAGCTCGTTCAGTATCCCCTTGGCGTTTCTGAATCGGGCGACGCTGCCGGACTCCACTCGCCGTCGGTGGCTTCGGGTCTGGAAATCTATCCCTTCCGAGCAGTCTAGTATCATCGGTTATGCTGCTCCGCCGTTGTTTCCCTAAAGAACAATGCTGGATGTCTTTTTCTTTGAGTTCATGATTTTTTTTCGTAAATTTGGTGTTCGTTTGACGACGATTTGCTGATTTTGGATACAGTCTTCTTCTTCTTCCTCTTCCTCTTCCTCTTCCTCTTTCTCTTCTTCCTTCACCGCACTCCTCATTACTCCTCACCGCTCACTGTACGAATAACGTCTTCCTCTTCCTCTTCTTCCTCCACCACATATAATCACCACCACCACCACACTCACAACCGGCCAGCTGCCACCACCACTGCATTTCACTGTCATCACCAAGGGCCTGAAGTGGGAAAGGAAAAGGAGAGAAGAAGAAGGACGAGAAGGGTAATCTGCTCAAGGTAAACATTTCTCGACTCTGATGTGTGAAAACTAAAATCTGGTTTGGGTTCCCCTTTTGATTTGCTGTTTTCCCGTTCTGATTTGTTGTGGTTTGGTGTCCGCAATCTATGCTCTGTTTCCCCACATTACATTACAGGGCACACCTCCATACTCACAACCGGCCACCAACCACCACCACTGCATTTCACTGCCGTCACCAAGGGCCAGACGTGGGGAAGCAAAAGGAAAGAAGAAGAAGAAAAGAGGAAGAGAAGGGTATTCCGCTCAGGCTAAACATTTCTCCAATCTGATGTTGAAAACATTCCTATCTGGTTTGGGTTCCCCTTTTGATTTGCTGTTTTCCCATTTTGATTTGTTGTGGTTTGGTGTCTCCTTTCTATGCTCTGTTTCGCTACATTACAGGGTACAAATTTAGTATTTTGCATGTACACAATTTTGTTGTCAGGGACAACACATTACAATCTTCCGTTTAGTTTAACATGTAGTGAGTGATTCAGAAACAAATCATTGTTGAGGATATGTGCGTAACTAGGAAGTTTCAATTAAATGACGTCAAAACTATAAGCCTTGGGAATCGTTACTCCTATCCTCTAATTAATTCCAAAATTGCAAGAGTTTTAGAAGTGAATCAATTTCTTGGGGGAATGGACATTGCTTGAGTATTAAAAATCTTCATCCATATGTTTCTATCTTGTTTTGATGTCACTTGGTTTGCATTTCTGATAACTTCTTTTGTTTCCACTAATAAGTCTAGGCTTTTTATAAATATTCAGTAGAATTAAAGATAACTTCTCTTGAGCGTAAAAAATCTTCATTCATATGTTTTTATCTGGTTTTGATGTCACTCGGTTTGCATTTCTGATTACTTCTTTTGTTTCCACTAATAAGTTTTCGCTTTTTTTAATATAATATTCATTGGAATTAAAGATATAAAGTCTTACAGTACAGTAAAATCCCAGCAACCAAAAAGCAGGTTTATCTACTAGGTTGGCTAAGAAATACAGTCCAGTATTTAAAGTGTGAACAGTGAGGAGTGAGGGAAATTATTAAAGAGCGAAATACTAAGGAGGGATCTTTCCAAAATAAATAAAATTACAGAATAAATAACAAAAAAGGCAGATATGGTGCTTGTTAAAACCAAAGAGTGAATAAAACAAATAAGATCAGTGTAAGAATATTACAGAGAGAAAGTTGATGAGTAAGTGACAGAAAGCTCAGTTACACTTTAAACTATCAACACAAAGGAGTAGTCTCACGCATTCTCACTCACTCACTATACTCCTAAGCATCTTAAGAAAAAGACATGGAGTCGATCTCAAAAAGACATACACAATCACACTAACCAATGCCACAGGCAGAATGAGATACATCACACTTACATCAACACGAAATCATGGACCAAATCCACAAGAAAAAAGAAAGAAAGAAGAAAGCAACGATGCTTTTTACAACGACTAAAGGGGAAAAAAAGACACAAAAGAGAAACGAAGGAAGAGTGGTCAGTCATCTCGAGCAAATGCAAGAGCAAAACCACCCCAACCCACCAGATCGGATTGATCACATTGCCTGTACCACAACCTAGATCTGCACTACACCTTTACACACACACACACACATATATAAAAGAAAAACTGAAACAACGTTTGTGACAGAGCACGTCATCTGTGGGGGAAATTTTGATAAAAATTTAACACAATATGATCCAAATGAAACACAAAACTATATTTTTGGTTCCTTTTTCATTATAAAAAGGTAACACAATTTGATAAGTTATTTTTTGTTATAATTGCCCTTATGCACTACCAAAGAATTCTCTTTGTTTGTGATACCGATATAAAATTTCTCTGTTTTTCCCATTTTAAAAAAGAAACAGGTAAGCATGACAATTTCAGAAATCCCTATGTTAGATTTGGAATTTAAATTGATTGATCATTTTGATTTGGCTAAAAGCCCCAAAAATTAATTTGGCCTTAGTTTTGTAGTCATTCATGTTTAATCAGGTTCTCCTGTTTATTTGTTTGATTAAAATCTTTATCTTTTTTTAGCATATAGCACTTGAATAGGGAAAATGCTCATCATAACTTCAGTGAATTGGTAAAATCTTTTTTATTATAGCTTTGTACCTCTCATCTAAATCTCTTTTAATTCTGTTTGTCTTTGCTGCTAAAAAGCTCAAATTTGTGTGCAGTGTTAATTTTGTTTGTCTTAGTGGCTAAAAATCTAAAATTTGCGTGCATCACATTCACACTAAAGCTGTTAGCGTTAGATTGATAGAGCTGTAGGATATTATAAAAAATTTCAATTGCCTCCAAATAATATAGGTTTTAATATCATCATTAATCTCATTCTAAAAAATGAGCAAAATAGAAGCACATTCTTTTTTATTCGTGTACATTTACTTTATCTTATACCTTCATTAGTGGTAATATTGCTTTGTTGTTCACAAAGCAACTACATTCTTCACATTTTAGTTTTTTTACAAGTATTGCATTTTGAGTTTTATATGATTAAAAAAACCCCAAATAACAATTAGGTACCCAAGAGAAAGCTCTATAAGAGTGACCTTGAAACATGTTTATAAATACCGTTAATATCCACTGGAGTTGCAGCAAAGGAACACCTATCAAATTAAAGGAAAAAATTACAGGAAACCTATTAGAGCATTATGTTTTATAGTACCATAGAGTAATCCTGCTTTATTTTACTAAATCTAAATATTAGGAAATCAAAAAAGGAAATAAATAAAAAGTGCAGCTAGGGTGTAGCTGTCAAGATGGAAAATGGAATCAAGGACTCATCAACCTGCAATCATATTCCAATTTCAGATATCCATGAGAGTCATCATTCACCATTTATGATCATTTTTTTTATCCCCATGAAAAGCAACATGACTTTTATCAAACTAAGTAGGGCCATACAAAAAAAGCTAGGATAAGATACTCACACTCGAGAACCTACCAAGCATATCTTTCATTATGTAATTTGCTAATGGTTTCAATCATTACGTGCACTACTTTTATCAAAGAAAGGTTCTTTTGAAGAGGGATTATAATTCTGAATATTTACAATTAGGAGAAGGCAAAACTTGCATAAATGTCTTGTAACTGATTGTTGATGCTCGTGTTAATAAGGCATCTGCAATCATATACTGGTCATCTTATTCATGTATGGATTGTATATAGGCTCAAGCATGATAAAATAGGATACTATTGAAATTGGTCAGTACAATAGAACTTTGAGGATTCATTTTCTTATGTCCTCTTTTCTTTTCATAATTGACTAAATCTACTTCTTGTACTGTTTTAATGGAAAACCTCTAGTATGAGTCTTACTCCGAGCTTGGAAGTTAGTGATGAATGATGAATCTTATTATTTCTCATCATTTGAATATATGTACATAATATATGTACATGAGAAGCATCTTCATAGTTTGTTCAATAAAAACGATACTTGATACAGATGTTGTGTATATTTTTTGTTGGACAGCAAAATATTTAATTGAAACTTGCTTGTGGTTCAGATATGAATTGATAAACGTGTTGTATTGTTGTCTCACATTGTTCATGGCTTACCAGGTTGTGGAGCATGGACTTGGTCATTAGTTGTTCACTGAAAAACAGGTGATCACTCCCACAGGACACTGAACAATGAGGTTAGATTTTTCTCTCCCCTAATATTTTTGCACCTGCTGTTGTCCTATATGATTTGCTCTTTCTGCTGCAGTTTGCTACTTTCTTATCACTCTGTTATTTTATTTGTTTGTCTAACCATGAGTAAGTCTTTGATCTGTATTAAGTTGATTTTTCTTCATGAATGTTGTTTTCTTTTGTTTCTTTAACCCATGATTACCTAGAGGAGTTTGTGCAGAGCCACTTGGTATCATGTTACTGTGAAAGATTTGAGATATTGGAGAGATTTTTTTTGCTGTGATGTTTTCATATTACAAAATTAGTAGTATTTTATTTCTTCATCTATTTTTTCCCAACTTCCATTGTTTGTTCATGTTGTATTGATTCTGTTTTTTATGTTTTGTGTTGCTTGCTAATGTGGGGTCATATTGGTGATTTGCTTGTGGTGCTACACTACTATAATAGATGCATTGTAAGTATTTGTTGTTTGTCCTAAATAATCTTTTGTGATTATTACTTTTGATGGTGTCAGTTGTGATTGTGGTTAATTTGGATTGATCTTAATCCAGGTTTGCATTGCTGTTTTATTCAATTTTATTTGTGTCAACAACATTTCTTCATGACATGTCATTTAATAATGTTCAACTTGTTGGGAACTATAGTTCTATGTAGCTAATACATTTTTCTTAGTATTAAGATTAATTTAAATAACAAAAATATATGGTCGAAAATGATCCATTCTGAACTTAGTTGATCGTTTTTTAGTTAAATTAATTATCATCGAACTATAGGAAAAACAGATATAAATGTTGAATTGTATACTTCTCGAGATGGTCTTCTAGCATGTATGGTTCTTTGATCTTCTAATCTTTTAATTTTGAATCATAGATGTTAGTTATTAAAATGAAAATCTATTGGAAGTTCCATGTTTGTAATATATGAGGTTGTAAGTAAAAGACTCTTTGCTCTAACTTGATCTTTATTTTATCGATCTGCTATTTCCAATTGGCATTTTTTTTCACTACAAGATTAACGAGTAAATTTTTACGAGGTCGTGACCCAATGATTCAAAGAATTAGAAGAAGACTAGCAAGATGAAATTGGAAGCTTCTATGCCAGGGATGTAAGAGTTTGCTAGCATCACACTTTTCTATATTTTGAAAAGTGTGTTACACAAGAGAATTTTCAATAAGAAAATTTTCCAAGAGGCAATGTGAGGAGGAAAGGAAAAATGAGAGGAAGAAGGAGAGTGCATTTAATGGTTTGTGAGAATATTTATCTAGCGAAAACAGAAGGCTATTTGGAAGTTAAAAGGGGAAAAGATAGGTACTTCATGCTCCAACTATAGATGAGTGATGGAAATTAATTGGCAACTAATATGAAGGTTTATGGGTAGATGTTTTGAGGAAGAACTACTAAGAAGGGAACAAAGAGATTATGACAAGTTGGCAAAAAATATGTTGCCTGAGGCAACATCTCAAGAATTGGGGGATATGGGGCTATGAAGCAAGGAAAATATATCGATTGGGGATCATCATGTTCTGGCAATTGTTTTAGGGAGAGAACATTAATAATGAAGCAACTAGGAAAATGCACCTATTGCCGAGGTGCATGGTAAAGTTAATTCTTGGTTAGTCATCTTTAGGAGGAACCTTAAAGTTAGTAAATTTAAGCTGTTGTTGAAACTATGATTTGGAGATGAAATAAAGAAGGAAAAAGAAGGTACCTCTAGCCATAAAGAAAAATGGGATAAAAAATATCGTCGAACCTTTACTAAGTTTGTACTTGAGTTCTAATTTGAAAAATCTCTTAATCTCTAGGTTTGGATTTTGATGAAAGAGAAGAGAGGAAAAAAATAAGAGTGTGTAAAGATAGATTGATTGTGCATGAAAGAAAATGCTTTGTTCTTGTCAATACTTGTGATTTGCATTAAATCACCATATTATCATGCATCTATTTTGATGTTTTTGTTTTACCAATGTTTTGTTATTAGATGTTAAATCTTTCTTACCAATGACGTGCATCTATCACTTTATTTTGGTGGTGATGTAATTGAAGTTATTGCTTACCATTGTTGAAACTTCCACAAATTGCTTCTAAGGTAAATGTTTATTGATAAACAAAGTTTACTTAGAAATGATTAATTCATTATGATTTTCAATAACTATTTTTTTAAACTTAAAACAGGTTGGTGATATTCAAGAGTATAACAACATCCTTCATTCAAGGTTATTGATGGTCTTCTTTTGAAGCAACCATCCAAAATTAGTTGAGCGGTTTTTGGAAGTAAGAGAAGAAGTCTTCTGAAAAATTATATATTTTTTCAAATTTTCTCCAATCTAGAAATTTATGCGGCTTTCAGGTTATCAAGTATTGTCACTGAAAATATCATGATTCGTGATTTGATTTTCATTTTATTCTTATCGAAGCACACCAAAACTATGTGTAACTTATTATGCTTCTTATATAAATAATTGTTCCATTCTATTACAAAAGTCTAATTTTATGACATCCCGTGCAATGCACAGGTCCTTTGCTAGTGTATTCGTAAACCACAACCTTCACAAAAATAGATCAAAATTGAGCATTCATTTCACACTATTATTCTCCCTCTTAATTGCGAAGCTGTGGTGGTGATGGAGAGCAACAGCAGCAGGCCTCGAGCTGTCTTCATGGCGTTTGGGACCAAAGGAGACGTCTACCCAATAGCGGTTGATCTCCATCCTCTTCCTTATCTCTCCTTTCTGCTTCTCTATTAACAAAAATCTGTTCTTTCCAATAAAGTTGTCTTTTCGGTTCTATCGTGAAGAACATTGTGGTTTTGGATTGGAATGATTTCATCCAATAGAGTTTAATGATTCTTCTGATTTATGAAAAACTGCACGAATAAGAAAATATTGGATTTACCGTATGTTGAAGTACCCATTGTTTATCGCACTTCATTAGTATTGCCGTTTTGATAACAAGTTGCAAGTTTGACTTGGTAATGTTTGAAATTTTTATATTAGGGTGAAGTTTATGGTAATGTTCCCTATAGCTTTTTTGCCCCCACCTCATGTTTTATGTTTTCATCAAAGGAAGGTTGCTTTTTTCAGGCTATTGCTGCAGCTTTTGCAAGTGATCAAGAACATTATGATGTAGTATTCATTACTCATTCAGCGCATAAGGTCTGTCATTCTTAAGGAATTTGTTGAATGCGTTCCTTTTAATGATTGACAAAAGCATGTTGCGGTCTTCACTGATACTGAGCAATGTTTCTATTTGGTATGCAGAATTTAAGCACACATTTGGAAGTAAAAAATATTTCCTGGCATCCTGTGTCAACTCCACCTGTTCTTTCTACCAACCAGGAAAGGGAAAGCGTGAGCATAGGTATATGCCAAGAAATTTGGCTCAAGATTCTTCATTGTCCCTTTTGCTGTATCTTGTTACTGATTGTTGTATGGGCCTTTTTTTGTTTGTTTTTTACTTGGTTGTGACTGATCAGGGTCTATGGAACTCTCTTTTTCTGAACATAAAAAGGTTATTCAAATACAACATAGACAAGAATGTTTATCTGCAATTGAACGAGTCTTTGCAGACTGTCCGAGCTTGGAAGGGGATTTTATTTTGATCAACTTCTTTGCTTTGGTAAAAGAAAATTTTAATTGCTCACATCATAGTTCATAATCATTTATTTGTCGCATTTTCTTGAAATCATAGGTTGATTCTTTTCCTTGAATTGCTAATTTTATCCATATGATTTGTGATGTGCTCTTAGCATGATGATCCAGGAAGGTTGGAGTCTTGCAGAACTATTCCAAGTTCGTTGTGTTATTGCTGCTCCTTATGTTGTTCCCTATAGGTACCAAAACCTTTCTTCTTACTAAACAATATCAAAAGAATTAGGTACAAAACTTGTTTTTGGGATGTTTTATATTTTTCTGTATTGTACACATGCACATGCAGAATAGAAGAGAAACATCCTGTCTTATGCATCTCTTGTTTGGACATTGTTCCTTCTTGTTGTTTCTTACAGTAGAAGAAGGGTTCCTGAGCCGTATATGTTGTTGAGCATTTTACTTGTTTAAGGTTAAAAAGTTGTGCTTTTGTCTTCTAGTATAACCTTTTTTTGCTGTAATCACTTGCATCATATTGCTCCTGGAAATAAACCCAACAATCTCTAGTTATTTACTTGTCCTAGAAGTTGGAATCAACTCATTTCTCACTGGCATTTAAAGAGGTAATTGAATGCAATTAATTTCATGGCAAACAACGTACTGAGTGGTGAGCGTTTTGTTGTCAATACCTGGACCCCAATAAAAAGCTTGTTTGTTCCTTTTAGTTTCAGTGGCTTGCACTGGATATTTTGCTAATATCTTGCTTGATTTGTGTTAGCTTTTGTCTTCTTCTAAAATTTACAGGGTTGCTTCTAAAAACAAAATCTTTTTGATACATGTGTCTGCACTGATCTCCTTTTTCTGATTTATACTGATTTCATTTTGTATCAAATGTTTTATCATAACCTTTCATGTTTGTAGTTCACCTGCATCATTTGAGAGACGGTTCAAGAAAGAGCTCCCTGTGTTGTACAATTATCTTAAAGGGGCTCCTTTGAACAAGGTGAGAGGTGCTATCTCCTAAGTCAAGGATGATAAGGGTAATTATAAGGGAGCTTGCTTGTTGTGAAAAAAAATATATGGGCCTTGTTGAACAGAAATATATGGGGCTTCATAAAAGCCTGACTGGTGCAAAAAGTATATAGAGTTCATTGTAAGAGTGTGCAGTGCTTTAAAGAGATTGTCGTTTAAATTCTAAGATTCTAGAGATTTTAAGATGTCCACTATCACTTGTTTTCTTATATTCTCTTATTTCTGTCCTGCATAATATGTTGCAACATGTCGGGCTATATTTTCTGGCTTCTGCTTTGAATTAGATTTTTCTTCTCTTTAATGTCATGCCTGTCATGGTTTTCCCATAAGCAGCAGGATGTGCTTAATTTTTTTCTCTCTTCCATGTGTAGACAAATTGGAGTGATGTGATGCACTGGATGTGGCCACTTTTCACAGAAGAGTGGGGCTCTTGGAGACATGATTGTCTAAAATTAAGCCCGCTTCCTTTCACTGTGGGTCCTTCATAATCATAACCAGCTTCAGACTATTCACAAACTGAGAATAGTTATTATTTTAATCAAAGCTTAAATTTACACAGTTTTCTGCTCACTGAAATCTTTGAATAATAAAAGGTTCTGCAATTATTGGAGGATTAAGGTCTCTTTGTTTGAAAATATTGCAGGACCCAGTAACATGCCTTCCTGTTTACAGTCCTCAAGATGAATCACCCTTGCTGCTGTAAGATTCAATTGTTTGAGTTTGTTAGAACCCTTACATTAGATATCTAAAAACCTTATGATGCAGTTTTTGTCTTTTGCATAAAAGTCGATCACTGAAAATCAGACCTGAAATCAGATGATATGAATTTACTTTAATTAATTGAAATTGTAGAAAAAAATTGAGTTTGATACTCTTCAATGAACTGTCTGCCTTATTTCCAGTAAAATGATCTAGTCTCTATTTCATTCTTTCTTGCTATAGACAATATTGCTTGTTACATTCTTGATTACTCATACAAAGTCAATAAGGTGAATTTTTTGGGACTCTATTTGGATTTTCCTGGCATTGGTTATATCATACTGCTAGAACATGAATATAAACAAGCATAAAATGAAATTGAATAATTTCTGTGTGATGCCTGTCTCCTTAAGGAACATCCTCCTCGGTCCATTGGGTTAGTCTTCCTAGATTCCTCCTTGTCCATTTTGAAGTTTCAAATGTCTAATTGGATATCTGTTAGACTAAAAGCATGAAACTGATATAACTATGTTCAGTATGTAAATGAAGCTGAAAAACCTGCCTCTTACATTTTCTGTCTGCAAGAGATCTGAATCTTGATTATTTTGATAGTGCAGTTTTCTTTTCTTTTTTATTAGATGCATATTTATGTGAAAAATTCTTAAATCTAGAAATCTTCATTTGCAATGGCAAGTTTAATCATAACATTGGAAATAATTTTGTTGAACTTACGGTTCTTAAATTTATTCCTTGATTATTTTGTTTTCTGTCTTGCATCCTAATCTCCTCAGTTTTTGTCATTTTCAACAGTTATGGGTTTAGCAAAGAGATTGTTGAATGTCCAGGTATGAACTCTGTGCTTATGGTTGAAGCATAACTTAGAGATCAGGAAGATTCTTGAATTTCATCTGTGTAATTAACATAAACTACACTAATGTATCTATAATTTTACATATAGTTTGATAATTAATTGATAAGAACAGGATTACAGGATATTGGCCATATAATGTACATGTTTGTGGATTTTGGTTCCTGCCTCTGGAGTGGCAGTTCTCATGTGGAGAATGTAGGAAATCATCCTTGGTAGCTAATGGACTTTGTCCATCTCATTCTGATCTACAACATTTTCTTGAACAACCGAGCTCATGTTCCCCTATATTTGTAGGACTGAGTTCTGCTGGAAGGTACGCTATTCTGAAACTACTATGCGATAATATATTGGACATAATAGTTGATGCATTTCTCTTCATTCTATAGCCAGCTGAATCACCATCATAAAAAAAAACTTTTAAGCTATTTAAAATGTTACAGATCTCGATGCATCTTTTTCAATTACTTTTTAATATCATATGGATTGCAAGCCAACATACATATTAGAAAACTTTGGTTGGACATAATATATCCAGAGAAAAATACCAGGACAAGAAAGCTTAGGATCACTCCCTTAAATGCAACATAATCTGAACAAACTAACTCAATAATTCTGCTGGAAACTTCACTGTTGCTGCCATACAACACTGTGGATATAATATTCAAAGAGTATTTCTCAGGAATCATAGAATTTAATGTTTTACTTTCCTAACATTGTTGTACATTGATGTATGTCCTACCTTGGCCTACTTATATCAGCATTTGAAGCTCGTTCATCTTCTTTCCCGAGAGGCCTAGAATGAGTAGCAAATCTGAAGTTTTTGGTATACTTCGAGCCTAGTGTGTGCTTGCACTCAGTTCTGGGGACATATCATTTGTAATATATTACTTGTCGACATTCTTTGTATGATCAATCGTTATGAAAATTGAGTATCTGCCTGTCTAGAAAAAATGTACAGCGACCAGTGACTTTTGAACTCTTTATTGGGCTCCATTAAAAATTGATCGCATTAATGACATGCATTTGTCGTCTTTGTTTCTAGATCCTACTTAGCATTTCCATTTTTTTGGTCCTCAAATCGGACCTTGTCTGTCCAGTATGGGTTTTCTTCAGAATCCCAGGTCACTGCTTTTGGTACTAAAAGCTGTTTCAGAAAGCACAGATTACAAATTCATCCTCTTTTCTGCTGGATACAAACCTTTGGAAGCATCAATCCAGCTATATGCAGACTTATCACCCAGTTCCATTGAAGTGCAGAGTAGTAGAGAATGGGGAGCTCTTCTATTCAGTAAACAATTATTTTGCTTCTCTGGGTATGTAATTGTTTGAGAATAAGGATTTAGTTTAGGACTTAGGAATATCCAACTATAACTTAAGTATGTCCTTTTGTTAACCTTTGCTCTGTTGTTTCATAATAGTTCTATACCATACAACTGGCTCTTTCCGAAGTGTGCTGTAGCAATTCATCATGGAGGCAGGTTAGGACTTCTGTATACTTGTAATCAACTATTTGTTACAGTTACATGTTGGATGAAAACAAGGTCTTTTGGTATGAACCAATTAAATAAAAGGGTACTTTTTCTGCTTTGCTGATAGTGGATCGACGGCTGCAGCGTTACGTGCTGGAATTCCTCAGGTTGTCTTCAGAATTAATGGTTATGTTATACAATATAGAGCTTCATATCTATTTTATATTAACTACTAGAGAATGAAACATTTGTGAAAACACATCCATACAAAATAATAAAATATATCTACCAAACCTTCAAATGCATTGATGAATTTATGCTTCATACTGTTTCATTGTAAGTTAATTCATTTCGATGACATGATGTGTATGTGAATGTTAATTTAAGCGACATAAAGAACAAAAGATGCATCAGATCATGTACATTTTATATGCTTGAAGTGCGTTTTTGAACTGTTGATGCCAGATAGTGTGCCCCTTTGTACTGGATCAGTTCTATTGGGCAGAAAGATTGTGCTGGCTTGGAATTGCTCCAGAACCACTGCAGAGGAAAATTTTAATACCAGACGATGGTGATGCCATGAGCATTGAGTGTGCTGCGGAAGCCCTGAAGAGATCCATAGCGTCAGCTCTTTCACCTCAAATAAAAGAAAGGGCATTGGAAGTTTCAGATAGGATTTCTACCGAGGTTAGGAAAATTAAATGTGTTCCCATATCTATGTGGTGAATTTTTGAACGATCTGTTATTCTAAAATGACTTTATATACTAAAAAATTACTCAGAATGGAATTCAAGAAGCTCTGAAGGTTCTCAAGGAAAAGGTCTTCTGCCAAAGATGCTTATAGATGGAATATCAACATGGTGGTCTTCATCAGTTTTAGCAAGCTCTGTTCCAAAAATTGTTGTGGTTGGCTGCTTAATCAGAGTCTTCACCCATCAACATAAGTTCGATACCTTGGTGGAATAAAAAGCTAATTACAGATGTTTTGAATATGGTTTGCAAGGATTCTCTTCACTCAAATTCAATGGCCATGCTTTGTCAGTAGTTCCTGATAGTTTGATTTCCACGTCTGTTAAATTCTTTTTTGCTACACATGGTTTTGACTATGTTGTGTTGTACACAAGCTTTCTTTTATGTGGTGAAAATCTTCTTATCCTACAATCATTCTTAATTAAATTCTTGCGTAGCAAATTCCCTGTTGGTGGTTATTTATAATTAATTTCATCCTGTCAATTTTTGTTACTATTGTCCATTCTTCAAGGTGTGGTTGATTATAAATTATCTTCATGGACTTCTAGATTTTTATATCATTCTAGAAAAAACATGCAATAGCTGTTCTATCTTCAACATAGAGGATTGATGTTCTAATGATTTTTATAATTATTAGTTGATGCTCTAATGATTTTTATATCATTCTATCTTCAACATAAAGGAAAAAAATACCAACGTAGGCATATATAATTACTATCCAAGAATTATAAAATTTACATTAGTCTCTTTACAAACAAAATTCAAATTCAAATGAAGTGCTACCGACTTTCTACATGAACAACAAAAGGGAAAGGTTGCTTTGACAATGAAATGACGTAAAAGAAAGGTTGCTTTGAATCTTGTTTGTAAAGAGACTAACGTAAATTTTATAATTCTTGGATAGTAATTATATATGTCAATAATTTTGACGTTGGTATTTTTTTCCTTTGTGTTGAAGATAGAATGATATAAAAATCATTAGAGCATCAAATAATAATTATAAAAAGACAATGAAATGACGTACTTTGGAATGATTTGTTGTTTCAATGATAATTAGGGATGATAGGAATTTCATGGGAGTGAGTTCATTGGACTAGTTTATGACATATTGCATATGCTATTTGAGATGTTTGGATTTTGTTGATGTTGGAAGTAGCAATTCTTCATTGCATTTTATCATGGTGCAAGTTGCAAGTTTAACTTGGCAACTTCAAAATTATTAGTTTATGATGAATTTTATGGTTATTTTTTGTACAATTTTTGAAATCATCTCCTTTTCTCTTCAAAGAAACTTGACATGTTTCAGGCTTTGCATGTGATCAAGAAAACTATGGTGTAGTATTAGTTAATCGGCTAATAAGTTTTGTACATAGAGAAATTTCAACAATGTATTCCTCCTGATGATCAAGGGAACATGGTAGCTTTCCAATGTGTTATTTTTCTATGTAGAATTGAAGTACATTTTGGAAGCAAAACATGTTTCATGAAATCCTTTTCCTACTCCACTTGTTCTTTCAACTAATCAAGAAAACATGATCTTAGGCTTCGTTTGGTAAAAACTTTGAAATATATTATAAATATAGAATCTTGATTTTGTACACTTAAGTCGTGAAATAGTTATAAGATTATAGGTGTAAAATTTATTTGGTACAAAAGATAAATTCTTTCAATCAAATTAAAGTTGAATTCTCAAACAAAATATATAAACATAATCAGTTTTATTTTGGTTAATGTGCGAAATTTGTCATTTCAATGGATATTTGATTTAGTTAATGGTCACATTAAGCTTTTGAGACTATTTTTAAGTCTAAAATCTTTACCAAATAGGGCCTTAGTTATATATGAAGATATTTTACTCAATTAACTATTTAAATATTTTATAATTACTTTTATTTGCTCTATTTTACTCATTTCTATTTCTCTTTTTTTGATATCTATTTCCCTTTGTGACAAGAAGTACTTGAAAAACAAAAAGGTAAATTTCATTGAACATCAATAGGATAGAAATACAAAATAATATACAACGAAAGTTTTTCCTACATATTATACGTGATTTAAGTAGCAAATAGAATAGTTTTCAAATAACAAAATAACTATTGGAATTGAATTCATCGATCATTTACAGAAACATAGAATAAGCACAAACATAGAAGATTGACATAGATATACATGGAAAAACCATGGGACATGAAAAAGAGAAAAAAATTAATATAGAATGGGATATAAACAAAGATCTTGGTATCATACCATATGCATCATTCTAATTCCACATTTCTCTTAGTTGTTACATATAAATGCATGTATATGTTACTAATGAGTATATATCCTCTAAATCCTAAATACATAGAATTCATTGATCTAATTACATATGTAACCCATATACATAATTAGAGCCTCCTTTACTAAATCAATTACACCAAATCCAAAACATACTTCAATAGTGATCTTGGACATTAGGATAACCAATTGTAGAATTCAAAATATGTAAAAAAGAGAAATAAACACTTGTAATTGAAGGAAAAAAGAAATAGAAGACAACAGACAAACATAGATAAAGATGAGATACGAATTTTAGAATCATTCCTTCATCTTGGTCTTGATAGAACTACAAAAAGAAGTGGTGCAGAATAAAAAACACAAGTTGCCTTAAGTCTTGCATCATTCGGCAAAGTTAAAATATCAAAATCTAAGTTGTGATTTACTTTTATTACATTAACATGATAGAAATACACAATAATATACAATGAAAGTTCTTTCTACACATTATACTTGATTATAGAAGCAAATATAATAGTTTTCCAATTAATAAGCAAATGCAACCATAGGCATGAAGATGTTCAATTTTGAAAATTAAAACATATAAAGAAGCGAAACAAATACTTCTAGCTTAATAAATAAAATAAAAATAAGGAGGACAAGATAAACATAGAAGAGTCCCTCCTTCATCTTGGTCTTGATAGTACTTCTGCCGAAAGTGGTGCAGAATAAAAAACATTAATTGTTTCAAATATCACGTTATTAGGCAAAGTTAAGATATCAAATTCTAAACTGTGACATATTTTCATTGCAACTTCCAAGACTTTCAAAACTGTTGACATTGAAGGCTTTTTAGTATAATCGACATGTGAACACCAAAGTGCCAAGCGTAGCAACTGGATAGCTTCTTCTTTATTGATGTCTATTTCTGTACAATATTTGCTGATGATGTCTGACAGGCGATCTTGTGTTGCTTTATCTTTCAGCTCATTGAGGAAAATTACACTTTCATGGGATTGAGAATGATCCAAGTTTTTTCTACCACAAATAATTTCTACAAGTACAACACCAAAGCTTTAGACATCAACCTTTTTGGTGATCATTGATGTCAACCATTATGGAGCTAGATACCCTGGTGTGCCCCTCATCATAGTGATGACACAGCTTTGATTCCTATTAATCAACTTAGATAATCCAAAATCAGAGAGTTTGGCATTAAAATTTTCATCTAAAAGTATATTCTGGGACTTGATATCTAAATGAGTAATCTTGTGTATACATTGTTCATGGAGATATCGTAGTCCTTGTGCTACTTGATTGACGATCATTTGTCGGACTTGCCAACTTATTGCACAATTCAATGTCTTCTGAAAAATCCATTTATCTAAGGAGCTATAGCTCATGTATTCATAAACTAGAACTTTATGTAACTTGTCTACACAAAATCCAATCAACTCTACTAAATTTAGATGTTGAATACTACTGATAATTTACGATTCTGTCAAGAATTCTTTTGTCCCTTAAGTGATAGTCTCCAACATCTTCATTGCTATTCTTCTGCCATCCGCTAGTATTGCTACTGTCAGTTCTTGGTATGAGAACTTTGTAGGTAATCCGGACAATGTAATCAAATAATCATCCTCTTCTTCCACTTCTTCTTTAAGCCATCCTGTTTTCACCAAGAAGATTACTTTTCCAATGACTAGAAGCACCCCTACTAAACTTCCAATAATGGCTATCGTCGTTGTTGATTTTGAAGATGTACCACTGGAAGGAGGTAATAGAGGTCTACTAGGACCACCACTGGGAGGAAGTAACAAAGGTCCACTAGGACCACCACTGAAAGGAGATGCACTTTCAATGTTGCTAAGAAAGAAGAGCAAATGACTGATGAGGCATAACAGTGCTCCACAATGAAAGACATGCATCATGTCCATTTTCCTGCATTAAAAGAAAAATGAAAAGATGAGCATCCACATTCTATAGAAGAAGAAGAAGAAGAAGAAGAAGGAAACTCTTAATAGTGAGTGTAAGATGTTAGAACATTTTCCAGGTGGAACAAAATTGTTGTGAAAGCATGCACTACTACATGATTCTAATGTCTAAATTTGCAACAATTGCACGCATAGAGAACCCGAACAATGGTCAGAACAATCCAACTAAATCCAAACCAAGTTTTTCCAATTGAAATCAAAGGAATAAAATTTCAATGAAAGTAATCCAAATTACAAGGTAACTCATGAAAAATCATAAGAAAGAAAGGAGAAAAGGAAAAAAAACATTATACAACAATCCACCAACAAATATATGAAGAAAAAACAAAGTCCGGCAAAACCAAAAGTCGACGACATACCAAGAGAGAAGCCAAAGGCCAAACAATGGTTTTAACCAAGGAAACTCGAATCATGGTCACAACCAAGGTTTGAACCAAGGGATCCCTTACCAACATGGGGATTACAAATCATTATTAGAATGGGAACTATAAGTATTGAGAGAACTTGGGCCAAGGAATAACCCAGGGTCGGGGCAAACAGCCCACAAGTGCAAATACAGAACGAGGGAAGACAAGCTAGAGATGAATTGATTGGTTTGTAGAGATAGATCCGGTATGCAAATGTCGAGGCAAATAGAGCTCCATTTTGGCACCCGTTCCCAACATGGGTTGATCCGAAATATGAATTACCAAGGGAGTTTAGTTTGAAGTCTGAGAATAAAAGCTATTTTCAGGAGCAAATGGTTAATCAACTTTCAAGTACAATGGATGGTTTACAATTGAAGTGTGGCTAACTCTATGGCACTGACTTTTATAAGATAAGGTTATTCTCGAATTCCTTAATTGACGATGCCTTTCACTGGTACATAAACATTCCCGGAAACTTTGTGTGGAGCTAACAAGTAGTGGAAAGCTTGTTTCATTGTCAATTTGCTAGACATAAGAGATAACAGAATGTTTAAAGTATTTCATACATTTTATACTATTACAAAGTTTAACGAGGACTTAACGAAGAATAATTATCCTTGTAGCTATGTAACTCGTTAAATCAATACTGCGAGGATATATCATCGCAATGTGCTTGTGTAAATTTAACAAGGATATTACGAGGAAATATTTCCTCGTAATGTCCTCGTTAGATTTTCGTAAGTCCTCGGTAAATGCTTGCTAAATTTCATGAGATTGTATCGTCGTTCCAATTTTAACGACGAAATTACAAGTATATAGCGAAGACATTCCCTGACAAATTGTTCGCTAAGTACTCGCTAAATATCGTTATTTTTACGAGGATATAGTGAGAAAATGTCTTCACTAATATTGGACAGTTTAAAAAAAAATAAAACAGTACATTATAGAATTAAACCTACATTCACGTCTAATTCCTTTCAAAAAAAATCCACCGTGGTTTTCAAGATTGACATATTTGAATAGACAAATTAAGCAGTTGGTAGTTGGAAGTAAGACCATCAACGAAGTTGTATTTAGCCATTTGAAATTTTTTTAACATAGTCTGTAGCCACATAGTCTGCAGTTGTACAAGAGATTGAAAGTTCGACTTCCACGAACATCATATATATTACATCACTTAGTGGTGGTTTATCATAGTCAAATGTTTGACTGTAATATATATCAATTACCGTTTACAATTTTTTTTTTTTTTTAACATATTTACTTTGGCTTGGTTTGACAGTCTTAACCAACTAATTAAACTGCATTGACGTCTAATTCCATGGAACCAACAAGCAGAATTCTATTCAACCGTTCCTACAGCTGAGCTACGTAATTTTAGCATAGAAAGATTCCTTTGCCACATCGAAATAGAAAACCTACAAAATGGCAAAGTAGGAAGCATCATCACTAGTTTCCTCTGGAGTATGTAAAGTTTCTGAAACAACCTCTGGTCCATACCATTCATGGCCAATTAATCAAGCAAGCAGATATCGAATTCAAAATCATCTGCAGATGTTGGCTGCTCCACATATTTATCTTGCAAAGGCAGCAAGCGGCAGACCAAGCCATCACTGCTTTGGTCCACCATGATTTCAACTATACCTGTGCACGTTCGATGTTCACATACTTGCAACTACACGTGCAAGTTGGAATACCAATTGAAATCGGATCCTTTACGCGGAAGCATACAGCTTGATATTGCCATGGCAACTGGAGATGACTTGAAAGAAGGTCTTTGGGGAGCTTTTGTCAGCTGAAGAATTATCAAGCAGTCCAGTCAAGACAAGTCAGACCACTCCAAAAAATAATCTCTTTTCCCCTCCTTCCCAAGCCACCCAAGAACAATCAAGACGCCCTGAATTTGCAAGCCCTAACCGATTCAACTCTGAACTTCACGGCCCAACTTGAACTGTGATGCTCAATAAACTCTATTGTTTATGCTTGGTCCTACACTCTGTTGTTCACAGTGGCGACAAGGACGCATGACGCCCACAAGGTGGGACACGTCCCGCTTTGCAATCACCGACAAGGTAGATTCGTAAATTTTTCAAATTCATGCAGGGTCACCTGCCTTGGATGCCGATGACCTTTTGGAAGTATACTGTGATGGGAATAACTCATGTGAAGGCCTCTTAGTATGCCATAGACATTGGAAGTATGCCGTTCGCACTTGGTCTTCTAAAGGTATTAGTCGTCCTTGGTCCACTAGTGTGATCTAGTCTTTGTGGTTCCTACTAAAAACCACGGAAAACCACACACCATGTTCTAGGCAACTAACTTTCAACTATCTATGGGTATCAGTTGTCTCTAGTCTGCTGGTCAGAAGCTTCAGCCTCTTCCTCAAAATCTTAGAAATCATTTTCCAAAACCTTGCAAATCTTATACATTTCTTTTTCAAATTCTTTTGGAATTCATTCACGAAAACTGTTTTGAAAATCAACTTGAAAGCACCACGAACACAGCATAGGAAACCAAAAAAACTCTATACCTCCTTTCTAAATTCTTTAGAAAACCATTTTCCAAAACATTCCACATTTTTCTTAAAAACCATTTGAAAATCATTTGAAAACCTTTTTTGAAATCACATACCAAAAATTAGCTCAAAACATAGCCAAAATTGCATCTAGAATAAAGATTGAGGAAAACCACACCTTCGAGGCATAGAACTCACTCAGAAGAGACCACACAAAAGTCAGAGCAAAAGCAATGGAGTTCCTTTAAAATCACAAGGCTAAACATCACTATAAACAATCCTAGAATCTTAAATTCTAGTGCCAAAGTGTAAGACATCTACTGACCTGTGTCTCACGTGAGCTACAGCCAACTCAATGTCAAACACTCAAATAGTGTCACTAAACACCTAATTCCGTGCACCACACCAAAACCAAACTATTATGTAATCCTTGGGTTAAATATAAATTCTAATATCTATCTAAACCATTTAGGGAAAAGACTTAGTATTTCAAAGTCGTATAATCTTTTATTCTATCCACAATACGGAGGGATCTTGCTAATTAATTTTAAGTATTCCTTAGAATCATTCTAATGATCTTCCTAATCATTTATATTCATTATTAATTGACTAAACCAAGAAAATCACTAAAAATACAATTCCAGGTGAAAGATGTACTGTGTTCTGCGTCTTACGTTAGACGCAACATAATGTGCATTTAACGGCCTAAAATGCCTACCTTAAACAAAACTACCCTAAACTAATCCAAACCTAATTATCTCATTAAAGGGATTAAAACAGGGTTAAACATCATTAATAATACATGCAATCCATTATTAATTCCTAACACCAATTAAAACATCCCTAATTAAGCATGCATATAAATCATTGCTTAGGGTGTAAGACGCACAAATACCTGCATCTGAGATGCAAGGAAGTTTGCATCTTACACCTTGAACTACTATTCTGGATTATTTTTCCCAAATTCCACGATGCATTTTCATCAACCAAACCAAAGAATTGAAATACAAGGGAAATTTTCACAAAATCCTACTACATGTAATATCATTCCAACCCTTAATCCAAACCAAAGCCTTCTCAAGGAAAAATACACAGCCACAACAACAAGGGCATTAGACGTGGCTCAGTCCACATCCAACGTTGGATGCGCCATGGTGTGCGTCCAATGCCATGCATTAGGAGGTTCAGCTAGAACCGCATCCAATGTTGGACACACTAGGGAAATAGCATTTTTTTTAAAGTAAGTTAAATTTGAAAAGGTGAGTTGTTTTATTTTAGAGAAGGTGAAGAGAGAAAAGTGGAATATTTTGTTTATTATTTTGAATTATATAATTTAATTGGAGAAATTTTTAAAGAGAAGTTATTACTATTTTTAATTAGTGTAATTAATTAAAAATTAATTATTTAGGGGCCTCTAAAATTTAGGGGCTTAAAGCAACAACTTTACCTCTGCTTAAAGGTAAAGCTGCTCCTATGTACGATTTCATTATTAGTCAAAAGTTATTCGACTTGGCTATATGAAGGAAAATTTCTTTTGTTAATTAGTTAAAGTATAAAGCCTATTTGGCTCTGCTTCCTTTTTGGTTTGAAAGGATGCATTTGCTATGTTTATTATATGGGTGTGTCTATGGTATCCACATAGGTATTAAAGAATTTGGTGGATACTAAAACTTTTAAACTTGATCATTCATTTAAACATATGGATGGTGAAATTTACAATTATAAACAAGCAATTGTAACTACCAATAGGTAGTTATACCTTTGTGAGACAATACCCACTTTGTAATCTTATCTAGTGTTTGCGCATCACAAGGGAAAAATTTCTACTAGTTCCAAGATATGTAGAGTCATGTGAATCTTATTTTCCACCCAAAGAGGGTAGAATTTGGGAGGAATTGTTTTTCCCGTGGTATGCACTAACATAAGAAAATTTAGTCAAATGGAAAATAAATAAAATTATTTTCCATGGATAATAAATTCCATACCACTAGAACCCTTTGGTAATGATGTGGATTCATATGTGGTCATTTTAATTTAATATTTACCTCTTCTAAAAAATCCAAGAGTACAAGAGAAGAAATAATCTTGTAGTACATATATATAGTTCTTATGGAGAATAAGATTTATTTTAGACGAGGCAAAACATGCAGGCGAAGTAATGCTCACCTTGATGAACTAACAACCTCACACCAGCTACTTTGTTTTCTCCAGACTAAGCTAGCAAAGGATGAATCTTGAAATGGCAGTAGTGGAAGCTATCATACTGGGGATTGAAATTTATTTTTTTTTGTAAACAGTTATTAATATATATTACACTCAAACATTTGGCTATGAGAAACCACTACCAAGTGATATAATATATATGATGTCCGTGAGAGTCGAACTCCCAACCTCTCGTACAACCACAAAGAGACTTGACTACTAGACTAAGTAGCTACAGACTACTGGAGATTGAAATTGGCCGAATATAACTATAAACAAAATCATGGTGAAAGAAGACTCCAGGAATACATGTGAAGAATTTCTTTCTACCAACAAGCTTATATGGTAATATATGTGAAGAATTGATTCTCTCACAATGCCCTTTGCTAATGGGGATGAAGCACAAACCATGTAATATAAGGATTTAAAATGAAAGCTACAGTTGGATATGTCGTCAACAAACGTGGTTTGATCCTTTCAAATTATCTCTCTCCGTATGGTTGCAAGCTACGTGGAAGTTTTATAAGCCATTTATAACAAAACTTTTCTACATTTGTTTTGTTTTGTTTTTTTTTTTTGCAAACAGTAAACATCTATTATATAAATGCACTTGGCTGCGATTCTGCCACAAAGAGCCCAACTTTTCCACTTTTGTCATTACATTGTTTGACAACGTCTATTGTATCTAGCAATAACTTTTCAACTTTCTATGTCGCTGAATTTCTAGAACGTATGCAAGTCCGTGGGATCTTTCGTTTGAATTTAGAGTTTTTAATTTTTTTTATCAATAAGATCTATTGCCAAAAAAATTTTCACTCACAAGAGTTTTTTTCCCTCTCTTTTAAAAACTAATAAAGTAATAATATTCCATACCATCTCACACCTTTGAAAAAAAAACCTGGTTCAATAAACTTACAAACAAATAGAACCTATGTTTGTTTTGGTATTGGATTTTGAATTTGTAACAGTCTCTTTCTACACCCACCAAAACTCTCTCTCATGCTCAATTTTGGAGGTTGATCAAACTTCTCGTCTTTGTTTTGAGCTAGTACTTTGAACTCTTCCCTTATGTTTCTCTTTTGAGTTTATTTGATATAATAACTTGGACTTTTTGACTATTTCATGCTTCATAAGGCAATCGTGGACGTAGTCGTCTTGCCAACCACATAATGTATGTATCTTCCTATTCATAATATTTCATGGATTCACAATGGATTTGATTTATTAATGTATCTTTTACTTTTCCTAGAAAACATTATTTATCCATTAAGGAATGATTTATTAAAAAAAAAAAATTCTATGAGACAAATCAAATTAATTCTTTTGGATTAATTTCATTTAAATTTTATTTTATGGTATCAAACTGACACATGTACAGGACTGTGTTGGCACATTCAATTATGTCTACCTTGTAACTCTAATGGTAGCTTAAGTGTGATATCCACAAGAAGAAGTAGCATGTGCTAATCCCAAAGACTTTTGGAATCTATTCTCCACCTAACATGCAATATGGTGATTGCCTTTAGATCCCCATGTATGAATTACAATTATAACTTGATGAGATTGTTCACCTAACTACAAAAGACAGAGACTTTTCTCAAGCAATTTTTCCTATTACTTAATTCTTCTTAAGTCTAATAAGTCTTTCTTCTTATTGGTTGATGTATGTTGAAGTTTGAACGTTCAACTCAAAATTAATTAGTACTAAGTGAGGATATTTTTGTAAATGATAATCAAAGAATCAGGACCATCGACTACCTTTGACATTGTCCAACAAATAAAGAGGTGGTTACTTGAGCATGCTCGTACAAAATTGCCTTAAGAAGTGAGGTTGACAATAATTTCCACTACAAGAAAACAAGACTTTAACCACCAATTTTAGCCAAAAGCAAAAAAGCTATGGCTAATTGACATGTTTAGCCACAGATACCAAAGAGGTGGTTACTTAAGCATGTTTGTACGAAATTGCCTTAAGAGTGTGCAAACGTCCGCTAATAGTGTGCTGACATCTGGTTTTGGCCTGGATCTCCCTAACCAAGAAATGATTGCTCACTAATAGTGTGTGGACTTTTGATTTTGGTTTGGAATTCACTAACCAAGAAACAAACGTCCACTACTCAGGAGTTGATGTTTGCTAGCGACTGTAATGACCCTCCAGTTGTTACCACTCATTGCTAATTACAATTCTATTTTTCTATCAAATACACTAATTCTGAAACTAAATCTAAGCATAATTAATAGAAATAAATAACTGAATTAACTGAAATAAATCTAAGCAACTCTTCTATCCAAAACTCATGATGTGGTGTAGCATGACTCCTTCTTATGTGTACTAGCAAGAAAACAGCTCCTATCCTGTACCTACGAAATCACAAAATAAAGTATACACGAGTGACTACTCAAAATAGTCACCTAGTACACACCTTATTACAAAACACATAATCTGATCCACACACACTCTCTGTGTAGATCAGGTAGCCAACGGTGTCTGAATACCTCTATGACATCCAAAATATCCACAACAACCACAAAAACCAAACACAGAGCCATTGATTAGCAAAACGCATGGTCCACTCTAGACTAGAAACCAACCAAGGAGCTAATGCTCAGAAACCACAATCTTCTCTAGACTCGAGTTTGATTTCTTGAATCATTGCTTAGCAAAAACTACAACGCCACACAGGCACAACCACAACACCACTCTGGCACAACCACTACCACAAACAAGTACTAACCATAAGCAGTTACGGAAGTACACTACATTGCCATGGATAGTTGTAGCCTGTCCGTCTCGACGTCCTTACTTCCTTGACAGGATCCTCAATACTATGTCGTATTGCTCGATGCCAAGCAACCAACACCAGTCACAAGCAATCCACTGAGGAGCGACTATAGTGTCTGCACTACCACGGACCAGTCACCTTGTGAGAAGCTAGCCCGTCTCATAGTCTCGCCTCTCCATAGGACCCTCAACGTGCTAACTCTCATTGGGAAAGCTGCTCACCCTTCTCGAGCAAACTGTCCTCTCTTAGGACAACACACAGGATATGCCCTTTTGGCATCGTAGTTCAGTGCTTGAACCCTTGAAGCTCCTCTCCCCTAGGCTTTAGCAGCACCCATAAGTGCCCAAACCCCTGAGGCTCCTCACCCGTTAGGCTCTAGTAGCACCCTCAAACCTTGGCACCTAGCTCGTACAACGTATCATGTCAGCTACAAAGAGGTTTCATATTCCTTAAGTCCATTGTCGCGATACCATTAAGTCCAAACAATACCTTGAGTCTCAGCACCCATGACAAACTCAGTGTCATACCTTTGAATCCGATCGGCACCTTGACCCATGGACCTCAGCCTTGGCCTAATGGATGACAATCTCAGAGTATCATATCTCCAAGATCCAATGAACACTTGCCTACAATCTCTTAGTCTTAGAATCTTAAACAGAAAATACCAAAAAACACTTTCCAAAATCCTTGCAAAACATATGCATTTCCTCTCTACAACTCTTTTGAAAAATCATTTTGAAATCCATTTAAATCACACACTCCAAAACACAACTCAAAATATAGCCTAGACAGCTCCTCTGTTAGGCCCAGAAACCACACCTTGGGAACATCTGAGTTCTAAAGCACTATGCTCAACCTACAACAATAACCTAAGAAAAACAACCCAAAACAATAATAACACATTCTAAGTATAAAATTAACTTAGAAGAAACCACACAGAAACCAAAACAACAGTCATAAAGTCCTACTTAACTTACAAGAGTAAACATCAACACAAACCACACCTAGAACACCAAGTTCTGACATTGAAGTGTAAGATGCCCATTGGCCTATGTCTTACATAAGACACAATCAACTCAGTGTCAAACACCCAAACAATGCCATCAAATACATAATTCGATACACCACACCTAAATCACACCAACATCCAATCCTAAGGTTGAACATTAATCCTATTGTCCATCTAAACCATGAGAGAGGAACTTCGCGTTTCAAAGTCTTATAGTTTTTTATATCAACTTGTAACATCTAGGGTTGTAGCCTAAGATAATGTATTTTGATAATGAGATTGGATATCAATGTTTATGCTCTGAATTTGATTTCTTATGAATATGGGAATCTGTGTTAGTGTTTGAGTTGTATTTGCGGAAGGTTTGCTTAAGTTGGGCTCTTGTTTCCTCTCTGGTGCAGTGCAGTAAAGGACAGGCGAATCTAGTAGGCGAGTACAGTAGACGTGAGAAGGAGGCAAACCTAGTAGGTGAGCCAACTAGATGTGGGGGACTAGTAAGTACTGGTGGCACGAGTTGCCAATGCACAACTTGAATAGTGAAATGTCAAAAAATAGTAAACGTCGCCTGATTCCCTCTACACTCCTTCTCTCTGCCTTTCCCAACGATCTGTCGCCTGACTGCCTGCCACGCCAAGAGCCGATCCCTCCCTTTTGACCTGGTTAATTTGGAATTGGGGTGTTTTAAAAACCCCTACTGCCCCCTTACGTGAATGACGGTGGAAGAAAACGAGAGAGAGAGAGAGCGAAAGCAGAGAGTGGGAGAGAATTGAGAGAGGTGGGGAAGAAAGGGAGGAGTCTCACTGAAGGTGTCGCCGCCAAAGTGCCATCGTTGATGTAGGCCAAATCACAAGGGAGGTGCGGATGTAGGGGAAACTCACCGGAGAGCTCGCTGGAAAGATAAGATTGCTAATGAAACTCCAAACAGTACACGTTCCCCCTCCCCTTTAAATTCCTAGAATCATGCGTAAGGTTAAGTTTAATGAGGAGATTATTATGAAAGCATGAAATTTGAATTTGCAAGCCTGTGGTGATAATTTTTGGGAATTTTTTAGAGTTTATCATGATTTATTGAGTTTTAAGGTTAATGAATGAGGAATAAATGGAATACACATGAATCCATGCCATGAATGTGTTGTAAATTTACTAAGATATGGTTATGCATGCCCTGGATGTGTGGAAATGATCCCTGATGTTTTCTGAAGTTTTTAAAGAATTGTGTGGATTTTTCTGAGAATGGGTTGTAGGTTCTTAGTTTTTCTGAATGGTTTGTAAAACATGTAGCGCGACTGGAAGGCAGATCCTTCCAACGCGAGTCTAGCGTGTAACTATGTCACGGATTTTTGGGGTAAGGATATCCCACGCGAGTGACCAACGCAAATGGCTGGAGTGGGCTACATTGTCCAGTTAATGGGAAATGCATGTTTTCAGTAACTTTTGAGAATAATAATGTTAAATACATATGAAATACATGGAAAATATGTAGATAATAAATGTCAAGATGGTGATTTCCTATAATGAGTTGGAAATACTTGAAAAATGATTGTGAGTCAATAAATGAGTAAATGAATGTGAAAATGATTTTTTAGAATAATAAATGATTTTGAAAAGTGATTTTAAAAGAGATTTGAAAAGGAACCTGCATATATTTTAGAAAAGATAATTTCAATGTTTTGTTGGAACCACGTGAGTCGAAAGATCGTACTGACAAGGGGTATTGAGACTACTGTGTGGTCAGGGATGCGTCGTAGGTCGTGGTTGGCGAATTTTGGTTCGAGGAGTTAGTCTCGCAACTATTGTGGTGTTATAGGCCTTAGGGTATTGGTAGACCTGGATTACCCGTTAGTGTCAGTGCTAATTGAATCTGGAGTTAAGATTCCTTAGGTGTTCAGACACCAAAGGCGTCGTGAGGACGCATCCCGTACTTGTATCAGTGTGGTACACTATTTTGAGGCTACAGTCGGAGTGGTTAAACTCCTGCGTAGGGTGATTCACTGTGGCAGTATAATGTAGACAGGGATGGAACCTAGCCAACTGCTTGTAGCCAAGTCGATCAGTTGTGCCTAGGGTGATACGATAAGTTTTGGTTTGGATTGAGAATTGTGTTTTGTGCTAATTTCCAACCATGGTTTTGCTGAGATATGAGCTATGAAAAGATTGTATTTTGAACTAGCTTCTAGATGAGAAATTGCTTCCTGAAATGCATGAAAAAGATTTGCAATTGTGCATAAGTGTTTAAAAGAAAAATGACAAGAAAGTTTCGAAAGACATGATTATAAACGGTTTTTTTGAATTTCATGTGTTGACTTTTCGATGTGGTGTTTTCTTCATGGCACCTTTGCACTTTGATAGTTGTTTAGGTTTTTCATTGGTTTTGATTTTTAGGCATGTACTAGGTGATAATGATGTCATTCACGTGTGGTTTTATTGTTTTTGTCTCAGGTGCATGCTTAGAGGTGCAATCTTGTTCTGGTGCAAATTTTTGGAGCCACTTAGTCACACACAGGTCTGGGTAATTAGTTTGATTATTTAATTACTTATTTCTATTAATTTAGATTTAATTACTTATTGGGTAGCATCTGTACTATTATATAGTACTGGGGCGTTACACAACTACAGCACAAGTGGAATCTTGCTAATTCATTTTAAGCATTCTTTAGAATCATTCTAATGATTTTCCTAATCATTTATATCAGAAATTATTCTACAAGATTAACATGCTATTTAACCATATTTAAAGACACCCAAACAATAGGGTCAAGGTCAATTTTGACGTACTGAAACGGATTCGATATATAAAAACCTAGGTCTAGGGTTTTCACAATCGAAAACCCGTTCGGCATACCAAAATGGGTTCGGTATACCAAACCTTGGTCCATACCTATTTTCCGAGAGCTCAATCGACATATTGAAATGGGTACAGTATACCGAATTTTGGACTCAAGGTGCACCCAACCAAGAGCTCAGTTAGCATGCCGAATTAAATTTGACATACCGATTTCACCGTCAGTTAGGCATAGACAAATCCTATGCCAGAAAACTCAAAAATCACTTAAAATTAGAACTCCAACCGATCACACCATAGGCAACCAAAAACCATAAGCTATATATCAAAACGAAAATCTCGAGATGATCTACCAATCGAGACAAAAATCACTCAAAGATTTGATAGGTAGAACTCAAGAAATCATAATCCAAAGCTCATGGGTATTATTCACGAACACTATTCACCTACAAATGGTCACCACCACTGATCATACTACATGCACCCAAAAATCACATGTAATATGTCAAATTGTAGATCTAGTCATGATCTAGCATTTGGAACAAAAAAAACATCGAAATCCATTGCATGTGGCCCAAGATATCACAAAACCAAGCTTACATATTAAAAAAAAAGCTATTGTGCACCCAACACCATTAATACAATCATAAATGCCCTTACTTCTCAGGAAATCTATCATGATGCTATCCTCAATCTCATGCATTCAAAGAAGAGATCTAAGGGGTGTGTACCTTGCAACCAGGAGGAGAATCCAATTCCAACCACTACCCCACGACGATCCAAAACTCTGAGCAAGCATCCAAGCATCCTCTTCGAGCTTGTGCCACTATCAGGATGACAGTCAGAGCTTCCCTCCACCTCACGATTGCCGAAGAACACTCGGCCAAGGGAAAGACACAAACGCTCTCACTTTCTTCCTCACCACACACTCTATCTCTCTTCGGCTTTACTGAAGGAGGAGAAGAAGAAGAGAAGCAGAGGGAAGAAAAAAGAGAAGAAGAAGGCAAGGAAGGATCTAAATAATCCTTAGCCCACTCACTATGCTCATAAAAAGGAAAGAAAAGAGTAGTACAGAGGAAGCTATGAGTACAAAACCAAACCACGCAACCACTTACAGTTCATGTGGCTCTTGTAAGTGGCAACCAGCCTCGAAACCACACCAACAAACCACCTCAACCCAAAATAAACCCTCAACTATCCACCAAGACCTCCAAAAGGGCCAACACTTCATCCCATCCCCAAAACACCATAACATCACCAATCTTCCTAAAGGCAAAGCTAGGTCTGGCTCCAAGATATTGAATTTTCCGTACTAGCAAAACACGTTAGCAAAACGTGCAAGCAAAACATGATAGCAATATGCAGTAGCAACACACGTAAGACCCTTCTAGACCATAGGTGTTAGACACGTGCCTTCATGTGTCTAATGTAAGACGTGCTACACTCTATGTCTAAAATTGAGAAAGCTAGAAATTCATAATTCAAGCGTAAAATGCTACCTAGTACACGTCTAACGTTGGACACTAGAGTTCTCAACGTCCAACACACTTGAATTCCATATTAAATATCTAGCCAAGACTACTACCTCAAATCTGGGACGTTACATTCTAAACCCCTTAAAGAAATTTCACCCTTGAAATTCTCAAGGTGAAAGACTAAGGGTACCAAGTGTAGATGTCTATCTCAAGACCCTAGATAAACAACACAATGATGTCGCCTCAAGCTCAAGACCAGTAGAAGAAATCTATGCTCCGCAAAGCTATCTCATCCTACAAAAGCCCAAATGATACCAAGGCCACAAGGATTACTGCTTCTAGTGAAACAACCACAACCAATGATAAGGACTACTCGAGAGTTAAACTTGAATGAGTCTCTAACTCATTGCAACTCCCATCAAAAGTGTCCAAACGCAGCCCTATCTGCATCCTATACAAAACATAGGGAATGTTACGTCCTATGACCTCCAAATGCCCTACCATAATTAATGAAGGAATATTTCCCCATTAAAGCTAGATTAAAGCCTACTTAAAGCCTGCTTTACGTCCGATCACTAGATTTTCTAAAAAAGGAAACATTTTAATTTCAAAATGTTTCAAAGAAAGAAAGTGATTGATGTGGCGAGGTTGAGTTACCAGATATAAGATGCAGTGTTTCAAGCGTTCTATATAAGACATGCCTGTTGCCACGTTTTATAATCTTAGGCTATTAACTTGCCAAATTCGGTCTCGAGATCAAAGGTGCTTAAATGAGTCAAAGAATGATGTAATGAAGACCTCCATATAAGGTACAAAGACTCATTAAAACATTAAAAATTTATTTTAAGTCTAGAAAAGAAAGGTTTGGCGGAGATTGAAAGTAAGCAGCAGTAGGTTGTAAGACGTTGGATTACCTGTGTTCAACGTAGAACGTAGGGTAATCTACATTTTATAGCCTGGAGGAGCTAATAAGGCTTTGGAGGGCCTTGAGCTTGAGAGAAAGGCTACTAAGGTTAAATGCAACATGATACGATGTAATGAGACTTGAGAAGGAATAAGGGTGTATCAAAACGGAATATCTACAATGATCATTCTTTGTATGTTTACAATGTACATATAAAAATTGATGAGAAAGTAATTAGTGGAGTTTTAAGAATTATTTTGCATGGATTAGACATAGGATCAAATAGGATAGAAGAATTGTGAGAGGAAACAGATGTGGGTAAGGCTCTTTGTAAGGATCCTAATGAAGTATGTGTTCTTTCAATAACGAATGAATTGACCTTAATAGCTAGAATTGTAGACAAAATTATTGGATTTAATCTACAACAAATGGGAGGTCATAAGGATCAATTCACACTTGCTTTGGCTAAGATGGTATGCTTAATAGTTGCCAAAGTAAAGGTGAATTTGATAAAATATATACTTTACTTCATGGCTACTGAAAGAACTTACCTTTAATATGGTAACCTTATCGTCTATATTTTGAACTATTATCATATTGAGGTTTGAAAAAAACCATTTATCGAACATCATCAATGGTATAACTACTCAAATCTCATCTGAAGCCAATTGATTTCAAGAAGCAAGTGTGGATGTAGACATGATGCGTCTTCTTCTACTCAAGCTCCTCCAACACAAATGCAAGAAGAGGAAAAAGAACAAGAAAAGGAATACAGTGAAGAGTATGAAGAAAAAGAAGTACATGTCAAAATGCAATTGGATAACATTGAATACAACGTGAATGAGCTTAAGGAAGACCTATTCAATTGGAGGACATCAATGTCTCGTATTATGGATGTACTCGGATCGTATCCTCCTCCTCCTCCTCAATAGATTTTGTTTAGGTTTTTCTTCGTATTTCATGTAATTTTCAAATAATATTTATGTATTTTGTGATCTTCTTAATTAAATTAATGAATGAATGAAATTTTCTATTATAGATGTCCAATTTGTGAATCAGTGATTGAGATATGAATGTGAATGCGAATGTTTGATATAGAGTTTACTGTGTTTAATTTTTAACATAGAACTTATTGTCAAAAAACAAACATCAACTTTTGAAAGTGGAAACTTGAATTATGGTCATAACCAAGGCTTCGATGGATCGGGCCTTAATCAAGACCTATTGCTGCTAGGTAGAATAATACGACTAATTATAATATGTAACGCCCTCGACATCACCCTTAATCTAGTTACACTTTCTTTTTCCATTAATCACTAATTCTAAATCTAAGCACAATTATCAATAAATTGTATATTTAACTGAAATAAATCTAAAGCTACAAACTTACCTAGAATCCTTGATGTATGGTAGGGTAACTCCTCTTTATATGCACTAGTGTCTAGTAAGCCCAACCAACTCCTAACCTGTACCTGCGAAAAACATAAAACAAAACACATATAAGTAACTATTAAAAGGTCATCCAGTACACACTCTAACTAAATAAAACAAGAGAATAAGACTGGAAGGGCAAATCTGGAACCCACACCAAAACCAAATCCAAACCTAACAAAAACTCCAACAATTTAGCACATTTAAACAGAAAGCCAAAACCAACAAAAACGTGATGCACAAAACCTCAAAGAAGTGCATCCCTGTAAACCACACCAAACCTCAGAAAGCAAGTATCTCTCCTTGATGCCACAAAACTACCATGAGGTAATCTATTGTTGCATCACAAGCATAAATCCTTTAAAATATGCTTTTCAAACCACATTTCCCTTTTGTTTCAAAACACATGCATCTTTTTTTAAAACTCTTTATGCACACATGGAGTGGCTACTCTACGCTAATCCAAGTCCAAAATTCACACGTAACCACAGTTCAAAAACAACACACTTGGAATGGCTACTCTACGCCAAACTAAGTCCAAAATCAGCTCAAAACCATGACTCAAAACCAAGGTCTTCTCTAGATCAGAGCTGGAAAGTCTAACCAAAGCTCAAAACCAAAACACACGCATCCAGCACGAAAACCTGTTGTGTCATTGTGGCCACCAGCGACCGACCAACCAACAATCGTCAAAGCACACTGCATTGCTACAATGAGCCACTCTGTGTAGGAGTTGCTCCGTCTCAGGTCCTTACTCTAAGAACCTTCCAAAGGTCCACTCTAGATCAAACACAGGGTATGTCCTGTCGACATCCTTTACTTAGGTTAGTTGGGACTCCAACCCCAGGCCCTATCACTCGATAGCCACAACCTCAAATACGTACCTGACTCTCCAGAGGTATCAATCATCCTTAGTCCAATAATACAGTCCTATGACTCCTACCTCTTGATAACCACGACCTCAGACTCGCACTTGGTCCTCCAAAGGTATTAGTCGTCCTTGGTCCACTAGTGCGATCCAGCCCTTGTGGTTCCTACTAAAAACCATGGAAAAGCACAGACCATGCCCTAGGCAACTAACTTTCAACCATCTATGGGTATCAGTCGTCTCTAGTTTGTTGGTCAGAAGCTTCAGCCTCAGTTCCTCAAAACCTTAGAAATCATTTTCCAAAACCTTGCAAATCTTATACATTTCTTTTCCAAATTCTTTTGGAATTCATTCACAAAAACTGTTTTGAAAACCAACTTGAAAGCACCACGAACACAGCATAGGAAACCACAAAAACTCTATACCTTCTTTCCAAATTCTTTAGAAAACCATTTTCCAAAACATTCCACATTTTTCTTAAAAACCATTTGAGAACCTTTTTTGAAATCACATACCAAAAATTGGCTCAAAACATAGCCAAAACTGCATCTAGAATAAAGATTGAGGAAAACCACATCTTCGGGGCATAGAACTCACCCAGAAGAGACCACACAAAAGTCAGAGCAAAAGCAATGAAGTTCATTTAAAATCACAAGGCTAAACATCACTATAAACAATCCTATAGAATCTTAAATTCTAGTGCCAAAGTGTAAGACATCTACTGGCCTATGTCTCACGTGAGCCACAACCAACTCAGTGTCAAACACCCAAATAGTGCCACTAAACACCTAATTCCGTGCACCACACCAAAACCAAACTATCATCTAATCCTAGGGTTAAATATAAATTCTAATATCTATCTAAACCATTTAGGTAAAAGACTTAGTATTTCAAAGTCGTATAATCTTTTATTCTATCCACAACGTGGAGGGATCTTGCTAATTAATTTTAGGTATTCCTTAGAATCATTCTAATGATCTTCCTAATCATTTATATTCATTATTAATTGACTAAACCAAGAAAATCACTAAAAATACAATTCCAGGTGTAAGATGTACAGTGTTCTGCGTCTTACGTTAGACGCAACATAATGTGCGTCTAACAGCCTAAAATGCCTACCTTAAACAAAACTACCCTAAACTAATCCAAACCTAATTATCTCATTGAAGGGATTAAAACAGGGTTAAACATCATAAATAATACATGCAATCCATTATTAATTCCTAACCCCAATTAAAACATCCCTAATTAAGCATGCATATAAATCAATGCTTAGGGTGTAAGACGCACAAATACCTGCATCTAACGTGAGATGCAAGGAAGTTTGCATCTTACACCTTGAGCTACTATTCTGGATTATTTTCCCCAAATACCATGATGCATTTTCATCAACCAAACCAAAGAATTGAAATGCAAGGGAAATTTTCACAAAATCCTACTACATGTAAGATCATTCCAACCCTTAATCCAAACCAAACCCCTCTCCAGGAAAAATACACAGCCACAACAACAAGGGCATTAGACGCGGCTTAGTCCACATCCAACGTTGGATGCACCATGGTGTGCATCCAACGCCATGCATTAGGAGGTTTAGCTAGAACCGCATCCAATGTTGGACACAATAGGGTGTGCGTGCAACGCCCTACGTCAGGAGGTTCAACTAGAGCCTCCCTTCTAGGCACACCAAACCCACCAAAAATCCATGTCATCACCACAAAAGGATGTAGGAACATCCACACACGATCATGCATAAAACAATCGCCCAAAAAGCAATTAAAAGATATCTACGTGAAGGTGTACCTTGCAGCCACATGGAAAGCCAACACCACGAGCTCCACTGCAATCCAAAGGCTCGCTGGGACTCTCAGTCGATCCTAAGCATCGAGCAACCTTCACCACGCCACTACAACCCCCTTACAGTCGCACAAACCCCTGGGTCAATGGATGAAGCCAACAGAAGAGAACGCACTTGTGAAACTCAAGCTTACCTCCTCTTTCTCTCTTAATTTCCCTCCCAACCTCCCACGAGGCACCCAAGAACCGTCGAAACACATCCACACTAGGCTAGGGATGAAGGAGGGGGACAGAGGAAGAAATCTTCCCAAGAAAGCCACCGACTTGCATTATATATAGGTAGCAGCAAAACTCAGAGTGTTATATGTGGTTGACCATGCATCTTATGTAAGATGCATACATGCATGTGTCTAACATTGAGATCCTCAGGTGTTAAATGTAGGCTTCCTTGCATTTAACATAAGATGCAAGCCTGTCAACGTCTAACACACAGAAGGCCCGAAATCACCAATTCCAGTGTAAAACACCATTGATCCTATGTTTAACAATAAACACAACCCATATAGAGTCTAATACACTCAGATTTCAAATTAAATATCTGGTCTAAATGCTGCCTAAAAATCTGAGTCATTATATTACAATAGAAACACAAATAATATGTGAAACAAGATCTATGCAAAAATAAAATTTTTCTAAGAATATAGAGAGATTTTACTTATAAATGACAAAAAACTCTTTTGAGAAGACCATCTTCGTGCTCCATTGGTGTATTATCAAATATTGATGCTTAAAGCGTTACTCGACCCTCATAGTGTAGCGAGTTTTAGCTGAGCTGCTCTCAGATATCAATGAGGAAGAGTCGTGATGCGTGCACTCACAACTAATTATGAAAGAACCATCACTGGAATGTCTTCTTTCTACTCCTCGTAGAAAAATAACAAAGCCAAACTTTGATCCTCTTGAAGTACATGATCAGTCTTCTTATTGTCCTCTAAGAAGCCATACAATCTCCTCTATCACATCCTTCGAGAAGGTAGAGATCTATGTAGTTTCCCATAAGAATACTCTAGCACAAAATTCTCTATGTATGTCTCTCTAATATGATACATCATATATATATATTGAGAGATTATCCCTCCTTTTTAGGTAAGATAATGTAATTATATCTTATTCTTTTTAGGGAATAAAATTCATGATAGGTATCTGTAGACATCCTGATTTTGTAGTCACTCAACGATAGGCTCCTCTGGAAGATGCTCTGGTTGCAACCACACTCCTAAACCCTAACTCCATAGAACCCTAGGCCCACACAAACCCATTAGTCCCAAACAGACCCACTTAGGCCCGCACAAGCCCACACAAACCCACTCAAACTTAATCCAAGCAAAAACCCTAATTCAAACCAAAAACTTTAATTAAATTAAAAGCCATGTCTAAAGTTTAAAAAACCTAAATTAAAACCTAAAATTCCAATTAAAACCAAGGAAAATCTAATTAAACTATAAAAAAAACCTTAATTAAAACCCAAAACCCTAAAAAACTCCCTAAAATAATTAAATCCTTAAAATCCTAAGTCACAAAAACCTAAAATGATTAAAATCCAAAACAAAAACCTTAAATCAGTTAATTAATCCTAAAAAAACCCTAACTTAAAATCTTTTAATAAAAACCTAACTTAAAAAAAAAACAATTAAACTCCAAAATAACAAAATTAGAATTTAATTAAAATCACCAAAACTTAAAACAAAATAAAAAAACTTAAAACAAAATTAAAAAACTTAAAACAAAATCACCAAAACTTAAAACAAAATTAAAAACTTAAAACAAAATCAAAATCAAAAACTTAAAACAAAAACGAAATTAAAAAGAAACAAAACCAAAAACCAAAAATGAAACAAAAAAAAAAACAAACACAAAACCAAGAGTCCAAAGAACAAAGCCCGTTAGGCCCAATACATCCATGTCATTTTCTCAACCAAAGAACTTATGAAGCGCACAAATATTTCAGCAGTGCCTTCTTCCTCCACCATCTTCCTCCACTTCCCCTTCCCACGACAGCCCCAACTGCCAGCACCACTACCCACGATCTCCCTCGCTCCCTCCACCCCTTAAGAGCCTTGAGAAACCACCTTCGCGGGTGATCTAAACTGGAACGGAGAGTTGGAGGGAGGGGGGAGAGGAGGAACGGCAACAGAGAGAAAGAGCCAGAGAGAGATCGCCGGAGAAAAAAACCCACCTTCCAGGCCTCTACTCCCTTGATTCAGAGTGAATCCATTGACTCCCCGCACCTAGAGCAACTCCCTTCATCACTTTGCAGTCCCAGAATCCCTGTAGAATGCAGCCAGAGCGTCGCCGGAGTACACCGCCGTCGTCGAGCACCACCGGAGGACAACCGATCCATCCACCAGGTGCACCTCTTCCCTATTCTTTTTATTCCACAGTGCATGCCTTAGGACCAGTAGACTCC